>LNAC01001089.1:312942-363537 GCA_002007465.1 Ailurus styani
AGCTCCTCCACCCCCACCCCCCAGGATTCTGACTGCATAGGTCTGGGCTGGAGCCTAGTAATCCCCACATTTAATAAACACCCTGGATGATTCTAAATCAGTAGCCATTCTGTGGACCGTTCTTCAGAGCTGGGGCATCCAGACTCCACTGGGCAGGAAGACATGACTCAGAATCACTAATGAAGTCAACCCCAGATGCCCAAAGCTTGAACACTCTCCCAGGTAATTCTGATGCATTTTCCATTCACCCAAACTCAATTTGTGGGCCACTGTTGCCAAAGCTGATCATTTTCTCCAAGCAGCTCTGCCTGCAATCTGTTACCAACCATCAGGTGAATATAAGTGCCTGGTAACAGGTGCACAGGGCTGTAAATTCCACCTCTTACCTCCACGCCCCCCACAGACTTTTCTTGATGCCTCTTTTCCCTCAGGAATTCAGGCAAAAAAGGGTGACTCACCAGGTTTTATTAAACCCCCAGGGATAGGCTCCTTCTACCAAAAATGACTCCAATAGTAAAAAACAACTATCATTCCCATTAATGCCTCCTTCCCAGAAATGTCTTCCTTAGAGATAATTATCTCACATAGAAGAGCTGGAGCTCACGTTTTTTTTAAAGTAACCTCTACCCCCAAGATGGAGCTCGAACTCACGACCCAGAAACCAAGAGTTGCATGCTCTACTGACCAAGCCAGCCAGGCATCCCTTGAGCTTACATTTTTAACTAAACTGTATCAGAAACTGATTCACATTGCTTAAGAAAGCCAAGGCTTTTCTTCCTTATGGCAGTATTTTCCCACAAACTTAGACAGAAATAGGCAATAGCTACATGAATTGTTCCCTTGCGGGGCATCCCGTCTCTCTGACTGCTATTATAAATAATGATATATATACAGAAATGATACATCAATATTGAGATAACACTGTACTTCTCAAATACACTGTGGAGGTGCCCAACTGAGGTTGTGTACTAAGGTATCATTCAATATGGCTGGAGACTCTTCTCTTTACCAAAGACCAAAGCTCAGGAATCTTGAAAGGATCACCCAGCCTAAAACACCATGGAATATAAGCTTTTCCAGGTACATCTTAATCTTGAGCATTTTAAAGTAGAAAGGAACCCAAATTTCATGACAACTTGGGGGAATTGTGGGTGCCCCAAAAGTTGTTATCATAACAAGGGAAGTGGATCAGGACAGCGAGTCAAGATGAAAACTCTCTTTAATTCTGTCTCATATCCCAAGTCCTGGATTAGGTACACAGAGAATATCCTATCTATAATTTGAATTCCTAGACAGTCTATTAGAATGTTCTTATTCTGGGGGCCCCTCGGTGGCTCAGTCAGTTAAGCATCTGCCTTCGGCTCAGGTCATGATCTCCAGGTCCTGGGATAGAGCCCCGAGTTGGGCTTCCTGCTTGGTGGGGAATCTGATTCTCTCTCTCTCTCTCTCAAATAAATAAATAAAATATTTAAAAAAAAAAAAAAAAGAATGTTCTTACTCTGAATCAGGTATGGAGAGAAGGATGGGGACAAGGGAAGGAAAGAAACGAAACTCAGTCCAAATCCAAACCTAGCAAAATCTGAACTCTATCTTGGGCTTTTGCTGCCAACTTTGTAGTTTTCATTTTATAAAGGTCTTTCCGTGCTTAGCTCCTTGACAGAAAAACTGCACTGACTGAACTTGTAATCTGAATTATCTAAGTCCCCTTCCCCATCCTCGCACAGCAAACCCGGTGTCTGGCGTGGATTATGCAATGCAGAACATGCCATTACACAGGCAGAAAAGCAAGAAGGCCTGCCTTCATTTCGAAAAACAAAATTCTACCATGTAACCCTGGTGCTGAAGAAGAGATACCCACTGGTCTTAGAGGTTAATCATGTTCTGAAAGCATCCACTCCTGGAGTAAAGATCAGGGTCCTGATTTATTTAAAAAAAAAAAAAAAAAAAAAGAATGTTCCAAGAAAGTTGTGTTACTGGAGACTTTCCTGCTATATTTAAAACCTAAAAGGTATACCTAAAACTCATTCATTTTTTTTTATTTGTAAGGCCACACATTTCCCAGTAAAATCATCTCAGAGCAGAAATCATATACCATTCCCAGTACACATTCATAAAAACGTTGTCACCAAGATGTCGTTTTGCACCCAGTTCAAAGACTCAGCAGACCAGGACCCTGAGACAAAATACTCCAAGAATTATGATCAGCTGTCAAAATATACCCTCTCCCCACCTCCTCGCAACTAGAATGGGGGAGCTGTCACCAGTTGGGCCTCCAACGAACACAAGCAGACTACAGTGACAAACTGGACCACTTCTGGAACTTATTATTCATTTCAACAAATATTTATTGACCCTTGCTGTGAACTGGTCACTATCCTGGGCCCTGAAAATACAGACAGGAGTAAGAAATGAGATTACAGCTCTTGAACAGATGAAGTGTGAAAGACATCAAGTGAGAGAGACAAACACATAAACAGGGGCTGCAAGCTCATGGCCCAAACCAAATATGGCTCCCAGATGTGTT
Organism: Ailurus styani; assembly: GCA_002007465.1. NCBI lineage: Eukaryota > Metazoa > Chordata > Mammalia > Carnivora > Ailuridae > Ailurus > Ailurus styani. Next base: position 315,467 of record LNAC01001089.1, read on the forward strand.
TTGTTTGGTTCATCCATGCTTTCGGAAGAACCCTGAACCAACATTTTTAAATTGTCAAAGTGCATTTTTTAACAATTCAAGCTTCTGGATTCTGTTGAAAATTTTAAAAATCTGGCAACACTGGCCAGTGTTCCCACATGTCAGCAATAGGCTGAAGCAAAGTAGCAACTGCTCCCTCTGAACAAAATATGTCCTTCCATTTTACCCCAGACCCCACCAGTCCCTAATGCCCTTTGAAATACCTACTCAGCATTTGCGTTTGTAAGTACTATTAAAAAAAAAAAAATCCAGGGCTAGACAGCATGTGTTATAATTGAGGTAGGTAAAGAAATACAGGACTCTCACAAGCACTGGGGATACAAGTTGATATGCTCTCTGAGTCTTAGGAAGATAAATGATACACTCTCTGAGTCTTACAAAGATAAAAGTCTTAAGAAGATAAAATTCATGGGCGCCTGGGTGGCTGAGTCGGACAGGTGTCTGACTCTTGTTTTAGTTCAGGTCTTGATCTCGGGGTCATGAGATCAAGTCCCACGTCAGGCTCCACGCTCAGTGCAGAGTCTGCTTGGGAGCCTCTCTCTCTCCCTCTCCCTCTGTGCTTCCCCCTGCTCTCTCTCTCTCTCAGATAAATAAAATCTTTGTAAGAAATAAACAAGATAAAATTCATGTGAGCCAAGTGTTCTAGACATTGCTACAAGGAAAATATCTGAAGAGGTTCACTAAAATATAAGTACAAGTATATTCATCAATGTGTCACATAAAGTAGGAAGGGAAAACAACCTAAACGTTCAATGTTCATCCTCAAAGCATGGTTTGCTATCGCACAACCAGAAATGATTCTACAGCCATTGAAATGACAAAATAGATATATTTGTATTATAGAAAAATCATCCATGATATCAGGCACAAAAAAAAAATTCCACAAAACAGCATGTGTTGTATTATCCTATTTTTATAAGAAAAAGACCCTCCTAAAAAACTACAAAAAAAAAAAAAAAGGGTGTGTGTATGTGTGTGTGTGTGAGAGAGAGAGAGTGTTTGGATCTAAATAGAGCATGAACACGTGTTATTTCTCTGAGTGGGATTACAGACAATATAGATACATTCTCCTTTCATATTCACATCTTTCTGTATTGCACACTTTGTTTAAATGAGTAGAGAAATAACTTTCACAGGAGAAAAAACAAAAGCTGTGGGAGCACACACCAACTATAAATAGTGACTGACAGTTCTCCGAGGTCACAATAATATTTGAGTCTTTTAAAAGATTAGAAACCAAAATGTAGATGCCGATGCTTGGTTTAAAAAGAAAAATCCACACGCTCTAACACCAAGGAAAGTTCTTTTTTAACAACTTGATCTAGAGTTCTGAATTCTTAACCAAGTCACACAGACTTAAACAGGCTGATAGTTGGAGGAGGAAATGAGCATGCTCTCCCCATCAGATGTAAATTCTAATGCTTGGCCAAGAATCCAGGTGGTAAAACACTGAATCTATTTAAATCAAGGCAAAGTGAAGTCTTCCACGGCCACATTACATAAGCAACAGGCCCAATCCCTGCACACATCTGGTCAGAACACAGGCCCTCAAAGACCTTGAACACAATTAATTCAATATTTTCCCCACAGTTCAAAATGATACAACAACTGGCAGAGAACCATCTTAAATCATCACAGAAAAGTCAGACATATGGCTAAGTATATTTAATATGCCTTAAAAATAAGCCACAGAGTTTCTAGCCAACAAGATCTTAGGCAAGAATTCTTTTTTTTTTTTTTTTTTTTTTTTTTTTAGTTAAAAGTTATGCCTACTCATTACCCTCCAAAGAATTCAATTGAACAGATACTTCTTGAGTACCTACGGAGGGCAGAGATGACAGAGAACAGGGATGCTGCCTTCAAGAACTCAGGAAGCAGGGGTGCCTGGGTGGCTCAGTGGGTGAAAGCCTTTGCTTTCGGCTCAGGTCATGATCTCACAGTCCTGGGATCGAGTCCCCCATTGGGCTCTCTGCTCAGCAGGGAGCCTGCTTCCTCCTCTCCCTCTGCCTGCCTCTCTGCCTGCTTGTGATCTCTCTCTGTCAAATAAATAAAATCTTAAAAAAAAATTTTAATAAAAAAAAGAATTCAAGAAGCACATAATCTAGTAGGGAAGACAGGCAAATCAGCAATGACAGGATACTATTGTCTCGAAATCATGATGTGTGTGGGGGAGAAAAAAGAGGGCACAGAGGAGGAGGGAACCGACGGTGTTGGTGACGGAGAACAGGGCAAACAGAGGAAGGCAAGTAAGTAGAGCCTGACAATACGGAGCGGCTCATTCTGGGTTCTGGCCCATTAACACTCTGGGAATCCACTTTTATCTCTAGGCCCATCTTTAGTGGGGTCACCAAGCATACTGCACACTCTCAGGCAGCATCCACAGTGACCCCTACCTACAGTAAAAGGACATAGGGGCTCCCAGCTACAAAGTCAACACACTCCTAGGACACAAATTTTGGAAATAGGCAGATCTGAACTTGAATCTCACCGGGTCAGGTGCCTCTGAGGGAAGGACAGATGACATGACCTCCCCTAGCTCATTTTTCTCATGGCTAAAATGAGAATGACATCATCTATCCAAGCAAAACCCTAACCTGGGTCTCAGCAACCTATCAGAAGATCCATAAATAACAGTTACGATTCATTTACTGCTCCTAATTCAGATTCCCTGTCTCAACCCTGAAGTTAAACATTAGAGCGGGGTTTCTCAACCTCAGCCTTCGGCCGTTTGGGACTGGATAACTCTCTCCTGGGGGAGAGGGGGGCGGTACTGTACACTGTAGGATGTTCTGCGGCCCCCCTGGCCTCCACTCCCTATGTGCCAGCAGCACTCCCCCCATCCTGAGTTGTAACAACCAAATAAGCTTGAAGGCATTGCCAAATGTCCCAAGTGGGCAAAACCACCCACCGTTTTAAATCATTGCTTTAGAGGAACTCACCGACGGGTGTCCATTGCTCAACTGAAAATCATCACAGCTGCTATTATGTAGGTATTTTGGTAAGGCCTGCCTATATGCCAGGCAGAGGATTAAGTGTTCTGGGTACATTTCCTCATTTAATCCTCACAAGCACCAATGAGGTAGGCATTTCTCTCATTTTCAACTGGGAAAATGGAGTTCTGGCAGGTTAACGCACCCAGGGTCGCTCAGCTGGAAGTGGTAGAGACTGGATTTGAACCCAACCAGTCTTACTCCAAAGCCTTATAACCCCAAACCCCACTGCTTCCCTTGCCACCCCTGATGTGGGAACCCAAATACAGTGCCAGGAAGGTCAGAGGACCTCCATGTCAAGTTCTCCAGGATCATTCTTCCTGGGACTTGCAGGAAATAGAGAGAGGACTTCTCTGTCCCCTATACATTTGTGCAACCTGGGACCTAATGCCAATAATTAGAATCAATATGTCACCACTGGGGACAAGGTGAGAGACATTCCACCAACACATGGTGAGGTCCAGAGTTTCCTTCTTACTTGTCCGAACTCATCCAACCACAGCCGTTTCAAAAAAGTGGCATCTGAATCATGCAGAAAAATGAAGCTTTCTTCTAGATTTTAAAAAGCTCTTCAGGAAACTTATACCACAATTTTTATCTCTCAGGAGATTCTCCTCTTTGGAGTGCTTTCAAATGAGGAACACTCAGACAATAACAGAAGCCAATATATGGAGCACTCACTATGGGCCAGGCCCTGTGCCATATGGTTTCCTTAAACCTCCTCCTTTTATTCTTCCTTCAACTCTAGAAGTAGGTATCACTCTTATCCCCATTTTCAGATGGGGAAACCCTGGCCCAGAGAGGTGAAGTATCTTGTCCTGAGTCACCTGGCTAGCAAATTTAAAAATCTGGCTTCTAATCCACGCCAGCTTAAGTCCAAAACCTACACATCTATAACACATCAGTAAATGGATATTGGTGGGTTACCTTACAAGCAGCTCCGCCATCCTGTTAACAGTGTATAGAGCAATAATTCTGAAACATGGCTGATCACCAGGGTATAACCGCCTTTTAATTGCACCATCAGGCCACTGTCCATAAAGAGAGTTTTGAGTCTTGTTCCATGACAGACTGAAAGATTAGTTTTACTGTGGAAAACATAACTGTGTCCATTAAAGGTGCACACAAATGCCTCTGATGGCAATCACCGTGGGGTCGACACCTGAGCAGTGAGAATGTAATTCTCTCATGTAATTCTTTCCCATGACAATGGAGGTAGTAACAGAAAAAGTCTATACACACAGCTGGCAGTGCCCAGAAGAATTTCTCACAGCCCGTTTGAGAGTAAGAGAGTTTGCAAAGTTCCCTGCCACACTCAGGGGCTGCCCAAAACCAGTCACGTGAAGACCAACTGAAACCGGCTGCCAATGCTGCCTTCAAGAATATTCTTCGATCAGGGCGCCTGGGTGGCTCAGTGGGTTGGGCCTCTGCCTTCGGCTCAGGTCACGATCTCAGGGTCCTGGGATCGAGCCCCGCATCAGGCTCACTGCTCAGCAGAGAACCTGCTTCCCCCTCTCTGCCTGCCTCTCTGCCTACTTGTGATCTCTCTCTCTCTCTCTCTGTCAAATAAATAAATAAAATCTTAAAAAAAAAAAAAGAATATTCCTTGATCAATCAGCTAAGCTCTACTCTGCCACGCTCACAGACTGCAAATGACAAACCTTCATCAAGGTTAATGTGAGCCATCATGAATTACCCACATTTTCAGAGACTTTCAAATACGGGAATTTTCAGAGGCAACTGAGCTCAGGGGAGATTTATTCGAGTTCTCTGTTTGACAGCCGCCATTCGACAGATACTTGAGCAACAAGGACGCACCAGGCCCTGCTCTCGGAGCTGGGGACGCAGCAGCAAACACACCAACAACGTCCCTGCCCTCCCAGAGCTCCTCTTCCAGGAGAGACAAAATAAGGATTTTACTTCTTTTGAAGCGCTCTCCCTGAAATGGAGTGAAATAAAGCAGGGAAAGGCTACAGGAGATGACAAATGGCAGTGGAGTTACAACTTCCAATAATGTAGTCAAAGAAGGTGTCATGGAGAAGGTGACATTTGGGAAAGGCTTGAAGTTCAGGGATCAAGCCTTTGAGGTGGGGACGATCAGGCCATGGATGCGGGGGGTGCGGAGAGCGAAGAAATGTCACGGGCCAGATCATGGGGAGGCCTTGTGAGTCATCGTGAGGACGTCAGTTTTCACTCTGAGATGAGGACTGAAGAAATGATTGTAAGTAATGGATTACTCCAATGTTTAATTACTTAGCCATAAAAAGAGAAGAGTATTGAGGCGCTTGGGTGGCTCAGTGGGTTGAGCCTCTGCCTTCAGCTCAGATCATGATCTCAGGGTCCTGGGATCGAGCCCCACATCGGGCTCTCCACTCAGGAGAGGGCCCGCTTCCCCCTCTCTCTCTGCCTACCTATCTGACTACTTGTGATCTCTCTGTCAAATAAATAAATAAAAATCTTTAAAAAAAAAAAAGAGAAGAGTATTATTTAATCATAAAAGACCTTGTTCAAATTCCATCTTCTAATTTTGCGACATGCCTTCAGAAAGGTTAGCACCCAGGACACACTGGGCTCTGCATAAGACACTTTACTTTAAAGCAGGGATCGGTATGATAGGCATGTCCTTGACATCCGTGGGGGTGCAGCTGTGGAAACACCAAAACAAATTCTCAAGAAATACTATATCGACGCAGACATCCATTGGGGTGCAGTACAGCAAAGCTCTAATGTTTACGAGGCATTTTTCAAGGTTATAGATCTCACGTAGAAGCTGCATAAAGACAGGCAAGAATGCAGTAACCTACTTTTTTAGGATGTGAATGTCAGCCCTTAACAAATTTGACAGCCTTTATTCTCAGCATACACAAAATCAGTATATCCTGTTACACATATATACAAACTCGAGGAAGGGACCACTAACATCAGAGACCGGTGTTTTGCATTAAATAACCATCGTTTATAAAGCAACATCCTTCATGTAAACCCTTGTGGTAAGGAAATGTCAGAATGTTTTCTCTTATAAACCACTTAATTCCCCTTGGTGGATATCATCAATTCTGCCATCCTAAACTAGCTGGGTAATGAATGCCAACATACATAGTGAGCCAACTGTATGCCATTGCATCATAAGGTCAAGTTAATCTATTTTTAAAGAACACAGCCATTGGCAAAGGGTGGCCACTGGAAACAATGGACAAGTTGAGTTGCCTGTCCTTGCGTTATTTTTTCTAAAAGCTGTGGAATGTTCCACAATGTAACCTAAAAATACCCTTCGGAGAGTGGTCTTTTAGCACGAAGAATAAAAAAGATTGATTTTGAAAGTTTAAGTTTAAAAAAAAAGACATATAAACACAAAGCACAATTTAAGAGCAAGAGAGGACAAAAATCAGACTGTTTTCTGCAGCAAAGATCTGATTTGCTTTTGGCTGGACAAACTGTATTCAGGGACAATGGTACACAAAAATAAGAGGTAAGGTGTCATTCTTACAGATGATGACATAGAGCAGACCCCAAATCAACAAAAAACAGAGAAGCTCCCTACTGTCCTGCCTGCTCAGCATCTGAAATTTCACTTCTTAAACTCCAGCAAGAGTCAACAAGCAGAAATAATTCAATATAATTCATTAAGTCTTGTCGGCCATTTACTTATTTATAGCTCAGTATAAATTATTAGACACAGGGAATCAGCTGATTGAAAGATCTGGCAAAAGGAAAATGAACATATTAGAATCCTAAGTCAGAAGAAATAAAAGATAAATAGGCAGTAAAGGGGGAAGGATGTAGACAGCCTGGTCTGCATGTATCATACAAATGAGAAGCGACAAAGGAAAATCCATTCACGTGTCCAGCACATTTTAATGAGCACCTAGGATATGCCGGCTACTGTTTTAGGCCCCGGGAAAGAGAGGGGTGAACAAGTGAGAAAAACTTCTTGTTTTCACAGACCTTACATTCTAGGGGGAGGAGAGACAAACAAAAAAGAAGAAACAAGGGCACAGGGTTGGCTCAGCAGGTAGAACATGTGACTCTTGATCTGGAGTTGTGAGTTCAAACCCCACGTTGGGTGTAAAGATTATTAAAAAATAATAATAATAATTAACTTTAAAAAAGGAAGAAACAGAAGATAACGTGAAATTGGGACAAGGCCATGCAGTCACAAAGCAGGATGAGGGGATGGCATGTAGCTCAAGAGCTGTCTTATATGGGGATCGGCAGTATGCTGGGACGAGCTCATACTGGCTCTGGTGAATGGATTAAATTCATCTCTTCCCCACTCCAGATATGCTACAGATCTGAGGCTCCCCTCTACCCAAGCTGGTTGTTAACCATCTAGCAGCACACGACCATGAGAAGCTCGAGACTAAGAGAAGCTTAGTCTCTCTGAAGGTGGACTAAGGAAAAGAATCATCTCGTGACCATCTCAGGGGATGAATAAGCAAACCCAGAGACCCTGAAGCAGAATTCACAGGACCAAGAAAGACAGGGCCCTGTGTTTTAAAAATGAGTATGATTGGGGTGTCTGGGTAGCTCAGTCAGTTAAGCATCTGCCTTCCACTCAGGTCATGATCCCAGTGTCCTGGGATCAAGCCCTGCATGGGGCTCCCTGCTCTGCGGGGAGTCTGCTTCTCCCTCCCTCTCCCCCACACCGCCCCCAAATAAATAAATAAAATCTTTAAAAATAAATTAAAATAAAATGAGAAGGACTTTGTTACAGAACTGTTATAGTATATTCCAGTTGGTCAAAAATAAACACACATCAGAACAAAACACAAAAAGGCACAAAGAACTCTATTGAATTGTGTGTGGTCATAATTCCCTCATTTCGGTGAGGAAAAGGGTCTGGTGGTGGTGGTGTGGTTTTTAAGCTGTGTCTTATTTATTGTACCCGCTCTGTCTAAAATATGGGCAGTTTCAACTTCCGGGCAATTTGCAAAACCACAGAGTTCACCTACGAAAATATGTAAGCATGGCCTAGGATATCACCACTTTGGGAAACTACAATCACACCATCTCAAGCTTTTGCAGTTGGGGTTACTCACGGAAGTGCAGCATTTTAGGAGTGCAAAGGCCCTATAGGACACATCCATTTTATTTCTGGCATGAAAAAATGAAGAAAGGTCATCCCAGGGAGGGTCTTGCCGGAGAGGATGGCACTAGCTGGCAAAGCCTGTTCTGGATCCCAGGTCAGCTGCGTCACGGGTCATGTTCTCAATGTCAGTCCAGACCTTCCAGCAGTGATTCTCAAAACTGAACCTGCTTGGAATCACCCCAGGGCTTCTTAAAAACTGCCCCTTAGGCTCCGCCTCTGGGAGTTTCAGAGTTTGGGAGTCAGTGCCGCTGGGGTGGGGTCCAGGAATTCGCATGTCTAACCAGTCCCCAGGTGATGAGATGGCCACTGGTCTGGGGCCCTACTCCAAGACACGCTGACCCAGGAATGAGGAGCAGGGGCTTTTGGCATCTAACACGGCCAACTACCAGCTTGACTTCTGCCACTTGTATGACTCTTGGAAAGGCTACCCAAACTCTGCAGACCTCAGTTTCTGACACCTGCGTCCAGGGGTGAGGAACAAAAACCAAAATGTCCATAAAGCACTACTTTTGCCTAGGGCCTGGCACATTCTAGAACAAGTGCTTAGCTTATATCCTATAGCGAAGTTTCCTTAATTACCTTTTTTCTTTTTCTACATATACTAGTATGGCTACAATCCAAACAACAGACAAGATTAAAGACGACAAAAATGCAGAGCAACTGGAATATTTTTGGCACCTATATTAACAATAGCGAAAAACGGTAAATAGTCCACAGTTCAATGACAAACAAAAATATTTTAAAAACTGGTGTGTGTGTATACACACACGTATATACACACATACCTACAATGGAATACTACTCGACAATAAAGAAGAACAATAAGGGGTGCCTGAAGAACAATAAGGGGTGCCTGGCTGACTCAGTCGGTAGAGCACATGACTCTTGATTGTGGGATTGTAAGTTTGAGCCTCATGAAGGTAAAGAGATTACTTAAAAATAAATAAATATATATGTGTATATATATATATATACACATATATATGTGTATATATATATATATACACATATAAACTTTTAAAAAAAGAGCAGTGACACAACAATATGAAATCTGCAATATATTTTGAGTGAAAAAAGTCAGACACAAAGGGTACATATGGCATTATTTCATTTACATGAATTTCAATAATAGACAAAACTAATCCATGGTAAAGGAAATCAGATAGCTTTTGCCTCTGGAGGAGGTGTGGGGAACTGACCGGAGAGGGATAGGAGGGAAATTTCTAGAGTAATGGAAATGTTCTATTTCTTGGTTTGAGTAAAGATAAAATGAACATATACACTTGTCAAAACTCATCAAACTGTGGGCGCCTGGGTGGCTCAGTGGGTTAAAGCCTCTGCTTTCGGCTCAGGTCATGATCTCAGCGTCCTGGGATCGAGGCCCGCATCGGGCTCTCTGCTCAGCAGGGAGCCTGCTTCCTCCTCTCCCTGTCTCTCTGCCTGCCTCTCTGCCTACTTGTAATCTCTCTCTGTGTCAAATAAATAAATAAAATCTTTAAAAAAAAAAAAAAAACTCATCAAACTGTATACTAAAGATCTGTGCATTTCACTATAAGTAAATATATATTTACAAAGTATAAAGTATATGCTATATTATATATATAATATATAAAATAACATTTTAATAGCATATTTTATGTAACATATATATATATATATGTATGTATGTATGTATCTGTAAATTTTTTTAGGCACTTTGTGACAAAAGACTGTCTTCCCCATCTAAAATGAACCAAGTTTTAGTGATCCCAGGGTCCTGGGATGAAGCCCTGAGTTGGGCTCCCTGCTCCACAGGTAGCCTGTTCTCCCTCTCCCTCTTCCTGCCACCCCCTCCCCCCGCCCCCAGGCCTCACTTGTGCTCTTCCTCTCTCTCTCTCTCTCTGTCAAATAAATAAATAAAATCTTAAAATAAATAAATAAAATAAAATGAACCAAGTTCAACCTGGTAGATCCATTTAGCTTGGTTCCCTCACAATCCAGTCCTGCTTCATATAATACCATTTGCTACAGACTATTTTAGTCTGTGCATCTTTCCAGGGAGCTGCCATGAAATAGAAACAGCAGAATTTTCTCCCACAAGACCGTGACATTTCCATACCGACAGCACCCAAAGTGCCTTGTGTCCCTGGGAGTGGCTAGCTCAGGGTGCAGACCACACAAAAGTAACATTTCCCTTTGACACGCACCCAGGATGAGTCTATCTAATATGATTACAACATAGTAATGAAGACATAGTAAGAGCAATTCTGTCATATAATTTAAATCATATTCTTGTATGAGGGGGAACAGAAGACTAGTGAAATGCTTCCTAGTGCCATGTTTCTGTAATGAAGATGCTGGAAGAACTGTGCCCATGTAATTATTACATAAAATAGTAGCTTTCACACTGCAGTGGATTCCATCCACATCTTTATGCTATCCTGAGTAGAACAAGTAAACTTACATGCATGCACGCATGCACACACCTGCTAGGAACAGTTCTGTGCAGCACACGGAATGGTGCTGGGTGAAGGGAAATAACATTTGGAAACACTACAATTTCCTTTCCATCCAGAGGTGTCTGATTCCAAACACACTTGATTATCTGACCCATCCTTCCTAAGTTCCATGATGAGGCACAGTGAGTCTTGGATCTTTGATGACTGGTGGACAGAAGAGGTGCACGCAGCATACTGCACATTAAAAACAAGTGCCCATACAGGACCCACTAGAAAGATAATAGATGGATAGCTACCCCTGCCTGTCCTTCCTCCAACCCTTTCTCCAAAACACCCCTGCACTGAAACCTATGGCTGCTCCCATCAAATGCTTTGACATAGTGTTTCTTCTATAGTTCTAACAAGTCCTAACAATCCAGGTACTGGCACTGAATTCATAATCCAGGTTCCTAACACCAAAAGTTAGGCTTAGAAATAAATACTGGTCAAATTCAATTAAACACAATAATAGCTCATCTTTATTGGGCACTTACTATGTGCCAGGCCCTGTTCTACACATTTACTACTTATTAGCTTATGGAATACCTAGATGCAAGCCAGATTACTGATGAGGACACCCCTTCAGGGAAAGGAGGTGTTAGACCTCAAGAAAAGCCTGGGAAATGCATAACGAATAAGGCATAGTCTCTTGTACGGAAATGAGAAGAGGGGCGTAACTAATAGTTCAGAGAACTACAACGTACACATTTAGGGGAGCTCAAAGGAAGAAGGGTTTGTTCAGCGTGGCAGGATGCTGGAGGGCTTCCTGGAGGAGGTGTCTAAGTAGAAGATGAGGACATAAATGGTAGGAGCTTTTCGTGTCAGTCCATCACTCCTCAAACTACCAAAAGGCCTAACAATTCCTTCTGCCCCCTCCTCTGTTTCATCTGAACAGGCCTGTTTCCAAGGATCTGCTCAGCCCAGCCCAGTCCTCCTTTCCTTTAACACATTCCTCCAGCTGCTGCTTGCCCTTCCAGGCCCGCAGGCACATATGGGAACTTTTCACCACGCTCAACGTTGCCACCTCCTCTGGTGCTTTCATGGAGGGGAACCTGTGTCTTGATACTTGGTGGTGCAAGTGATCCTTTAGGGGAAATCAAGTCCTTCTCTGTTGGACTGATATAGGGACAGCCTCTTGCCTGCACCAAAATGAGAGGCAAGGAACTCCCCAACTCCAGCAGTCATCAAAAACATGGGCACTCCTCGACAGGCTTCTAAGAGAGGAATCTGACTTCATTCCCTCCCCAGAAATCAAGCCCTCCAGTCCAGGAGGGTCGTTCCCCCACCTCTTCCTCCTGGGCTTGCATTAGGGACTCAAAACCCTCACTTCTGATATCTGTGTGACCTTGGGCAAGTAACTTATCCAACGTCAATCCACGTTTCCTTACCTGTAACTGGGGTTCATAAAAACAACTCGGTCTCAGAATTGTGAATCAGAACAAAACAGTCAAGGAAAGCATTCAACACAGAGCCTGGCACGTAATAAGCTAACAGTGAAGAGTAGCTACCATTATCATTATCAAGGATAACGATGGTGGTGGTGGAGGCAGCAAAAACTTGGGCTTGATTCGCGAGGACAGAAATACTCCTTTCCCTCCCCCCACGCCTGGGGCTGGGCCACACGACCGAGACTCATGCGTCATCCAGCTCTGGGGTGAATGCAGGATCTTCAGGCGGCCAGCACAGGAACCGCAGGGCGGTCCTACCCAAGCCCACCTGGAGGGATGCCGGGTGAAGCCCATTTCCTGATGGAGGAGGTCAGTAACCACAAACCCCTCTTCTCGTTCATACCCATTCTCTGGGTCTGTGAAAGGGTAAGTGGCAAAGGAATGCAGCAGCAGCGCCTGCTGCATCACTCTCCAGAGGGGCCCGGAGACCGTCCGTCCACTTTGCCCCTGCCTCAGTTTCCCAGCTCCCCTCCGGGCGCAGGCGAAGCTGCGCTGCACTTGGTGGCTGAGGTAACAGGTTGGCAAACGAGGCCTTGGAAAAGTCTCCCCGCTTCCCGGCGCAAATCCAACCCCCTCTTTCCAACGCAGGTGGGCAAACAACCCACCGTCTCTCAACAACTTTGCTTATTTCACCACGACAGGGCGCACGGCCCCAACTTCCCCTCTAAGCTGCGCTCGCAGGAGCAACGCGGGAAACCGAGATGCGGCGGGGGGCACTCCGCAGGCCTCTCCCCGTTTTGCGGGCGCGTCCCCTCTTACCTTGTCTGACGGCTTTGAAGGTGACGGCCTCCTTGCAGCTGTCGATGACTCCCAGCACGTCATAGCGGGGCAAGCCCGACACCCGGATCCCCTGCACCTCCAGCAGCAGCTCCCCTTCGCCCAGCCGAGGGCCCTCGCCGCCGCCGGGAAGCCCCGCCGCTTCGGCCGCGGCCACCGCTCCGACATACGGAAACTCCCCGTTCTCCGCGCCCCCCAGCACCGTCACCCCCAGCTCACCCTGGGGTCCCCGCTTCACGGTGCATTCGTGAACCTTGCTAGTCCAGTGGTTCTTCTTCTGGATCACTCTCGACATGATGGGTTACACCCCTCCTCCCCACCACACGAAAAAATAATAATACAATGAGAGACAGGTGCCCCCCACCGCACAAGCCCCCAAGCCCCCGCTGCTTCATGGGAGAGACATCTCCCCCAAAATAACGCAACGGGAGAGAGAAACTTGGCAGCCTCGCTCCCCTGCACACACTCGCGCACTCAAGCCATCATAAAACAAACTTTCCGGGCTTCCCCGCGAGCCCTGCACAGGCGCCCGCGAGCTTTGTTTGCATTCCGGTGCTTCTCGGTCCACGTTCCGGCGCCCGATCGTTCTCTCCCGGACCAGAGTCCACTCTGCGCCGCTCGGGTTATTTTTTTTTCCTCCCTTCCTTCCTTTCTTGCCTCTTAGAAATGCGGTGTCTCCTCTTTGCCTCCCGCCTGGCTCGCCTTTCCTCGCTGGCGGGCTGTTCCTGAGGGTGAGGGAAGCCCTTCCAGCCAGGTGCTGGGAGCCCTGGAGACGCGGTTGCCGAGCCGGGGTTGGGGGGGACAGGAGGGAAGTGCCTGCGGCCCCTTTAAGCAGATACAAAGGCTCAGCTTGTTTTGTTACAGTTCATTCTATTCCGCGCCGCCGAGCGCAGCGGCCGGCGAGAGGAGACGCGCGCGCATGCGCCCCGAGGCCGCCTGCCGGCCGGCCCGCCCCACCTCTCCTTCCCGAAGGGAGAGATTCCAGTGTGCTTCCCGTTGGGTCCTAAAACCGATCCTCCAAACCGCAATTTAGCCCCCCTCTACGCCCCCGTCTTATTCCTCCTTTTCTTTCCTTGCCCTCGAGTCAGCTAATCACTTGGGGGTAGGGGCATGTGCACGTGTTTTACCCCGACTGTCTGCAACTTTTGAAATATGGTCAATCTGGCTTTGGCATTTTAAAACCATTTCAAACAGGTGGGGGTTGGGAAGGCTCACACACTCACCCTCGCGCTCACACTCACGCGCACACGCACGCACTCACGCCGGCCTAAGCCTCCTCACTGCCCTAGGCCAGTGGCTGGCCACGCCGTCGGTCACCCTGCCGGGCTTGGCCACCCCCGCCCCCACCCCCCGCGGTACTTTCCTCTAGTACCCCAGAGTCGGACCGGACCTGGAGGCGTGCGCCTGATCCTTGCCTGCCTGTGCCCACCGGTTCGGGGCCTGGGGCTGGGACTGCCCGTGTCTCTGTGACCCTCGGTCCCCTGGCCCTCTACCTGGGATCCCTGTGAAGTTTGGGATCCCCTTAAACTTTGGAGGCAACTTTTTAGGACACTGGGAAAACTATAGGCACAGGAAAGAAGCCAAATGGCTAGAGGGGTTTCAAGCCTTTAACCTAAAAGGGACCTAGCTTTTTAACTATCTTTCAGCAAAGACTTCAGGAGCCAGTCATCGGTCCCAGGCTCAAGTTCCTGACTGAGACGAGAATCCTTCCGACCCGCCCCGGGACCACGAGATTAAGATCACCCACTAGTCTGCGATCTGCACCCGCCCCCAGACTCCCGCGGAGGCGGGTTTAGGCAGCCACCTCTCGGAATTCACAGCCCCGGGGATCACTGCCGCCCTGGGGTGCGAGCCGAGCGGGTGTCTGTCCCCGCTAGGTTTCGGAATGAGCTCGGGGGCTGCGGACAGAAAGAATACCCAGCATTGGGAAGGCTGCCCTCCCTAAATAGACCCCAAATCGAGAGTCTCCTAAGCAATCTCTTTTCCTCAGTAATTTATAACATGTATGTTCATCTTTGGTCACAGAAAAGATTCCAAGGGAGGGGAAGGGACAGGATGGGATGCTGCAGTGGTCCGGGTTGAAAGCCAGGCTGTGGTGTAGGTTCCCACCGGTTCAATCTCTGTGTGACCTTGAGCAAACGCCTTGACCCTTCAGAGCCTTCCTTTCCCCCCTGCTAAGTAAGTTTAACAATACCTTACAAGGTTTTTGGGAGTATTACATAGAACACTTGTAAAGTGCCCAGCTTGTAAAGTGAATACTTGTAAAGTGGCATATAATAAAAACTTATATTAGTAGTAGTAGTAGTACTTGGAAAAACAATTAGAAAATCATTTGGGATCTCAGATGATGATAATTCCTCCTCTTTTTTCTAAAGCTTAAAATATATAGGCACACATTTAAATATTTTGGAAGTACTGTTTGTAGAGTGCTATTCTAAGCTAATAAAAATAAAGGAAGGGTGCCTGGGTGGCTCAGTGGGTTAAAGCCTCTGCCTTCGGCTCAGGTNAAAAAAAAAAGAAAATCATTTGGGATCTCAGATGATGATAATTCCTCCTCTTTTTTCTAAAGCTTAAAATATATAGGCACACATTTAAATATTTTGGAAGTACTGTTTGTAGAGTGCTATTCTAAGCTAATAAAAATAAAGGAAGGGTGCCTGGGTGGCTCAGTGGGTTAAAGCCTCTGCCTTCGGCTCAGGTCATGATCCCAGGGCCCTGGGATCGAACCCCACATCAGGCTCCCTGCTCAGCTAGGAGCCTGCTTCCTCCTCTCTCTCTGCCTGCCTCTCTGCCTACTTATGATCTCTCTCTCTCTCTCTCTGTCAAATAAATAAATCTTTTAAAAATAAATAAATAAAGGAAGAATGTTGACGCTTCTCTCCTGGGATATTTAGAACTGAAAATCCCATTGCCTAGTATTTGTGAAAGAAGGAAGTGGCCAACTTTTCCTGCTCTTCTTAGGGAGGGAAACTTCATCTCCACTCCCTTTTCAAAGAAGCAATCAGTTTGTCTCAAACTTAATCAAAATGAGCGGGAACTTTAAAACTTTATCCCCAAGCCCAATTACAGATCCATCCAATCAGAATCTCAGGAATGGGATCTCTCTTCTGGACTTTTAAGATGCCCCTGCTGTGGTGTTGTTACACAACACTGAGGACCATGGGTCTAGCATCTTGATTCCTGAACATTTTTAAAACACAGAGCCTTTGGGAGAATAAACCTATGGTCCACATCAAAATCTAGAGTGCAAGCTCCAGGAGGGCCAGGAACTTTAGTAGGTTGGTTTACAGACATGTCCTCAGTTCCTAGAACAATGTTTTGTACCTAGTTAATGCTCAAGTATTCACTGAATGCATCTCCCCATAAAAAGGCACATTTTGGCATACCACCTTAAAGTGGAGTCACAGATGTCCCTACAAATCACTAGTAAGATTGACCTCCTGTGTTTTTCCCCTTCTCCCCACTCCATATTTTAGTAGTATAATTGCATGCCAAGAATCCCCCACTCACCTAGAACCAGTGACTCCCTACCTCCCCACTCCACTCTCACTCCCACCTGGAGCAGTCTAAAGGAAGTGTTTTGCAGGTCCTCTCACAGCCCCAGTACCATCTTCCAGTCCCACAATGTGAGGTGTCCCTGCCGCTGAGGAGGGGAAAGGACCAGGAATTTAGCATCCTTCAGATTTCAAATGTCGAATAGCCCCCAGAAAAGAAGGGATATGTGAGGATACAGACGGTGGAATAGAGAGAGGTATAGGGAGACACATTATAAATCCAGGAACATAAAAGAAATAACTCAAACCTTCAAAGGAGCTAAAACCACGAATTTCCAGGTATTAAGTTTATGATGTTTCCAAACTTTCTTCTCCTTCTCTGAGCCTTTCTATCTCCGCTGTTACATCTGGTCCAGTTCCTGTGTCCCAGTCTGGAAGCAGGGCAGAAATCATATCTATCCTATCCAAACTTTGAGTCCTCAGCACCTAAACCCATGCCTTGCTTGGATTGTGCCCCATACATACTTGTTGAATGAGTACATGTATGCATGGATAAAGTATGACATTAAACTGGGGCATCCAGCTGGCTCAGTCAGTAGAGCATAGTACTCTTGATCTCAGTATTGTGGGTTCGAGCCCCACATTGGGTGTAGAGATTCCAAAAAAAAAAAAATTGTCACATTAAACTATATGTGACCAGGTGCCTGGGTGGCTCAGTGGGTTAAAGCCTCTGCCTTGGGCTCAGGTCATGATCTCAGGGTCCTGGGATTGAGACCCGCATCGGGCTCTCTGCTCAGCAGGGAGCCTGCTTCCTCCTCTCTCTCTGCCTGCCTGTCTGCCTACTTGTAATCTCTCTCTGTCAAAATAAATAAATAAAATCTTAAAAAAAAAACTATATGTGACCTTTGACACAAAATCCATTTAGATTTGGTGACTAGAATTAAGGTATTTATAGACTGCTTTCTTGAAAGAGCTTATAGTTATCTCATCTTGAAGTAGGTTTTTCTTGAATAGAGGTAAAACGGGATCCGAGTGTTTTGGCTTCTTTCACTTACGCTATGACTTTGACAGCATATTCCAATGGAGAAAATCATACCACAAAATATCTAACTTTGAGACTTACCATGTGTGCCAGAATCATCCCGTGTATTATTTTATTTAATCATCACAACTGTGTGAGGTAGGTTTGACTTGTATTTTACATGAATGACCTTGATTTTACAATTGAGGAACATGAAACAAGTAAAGAAACTTGCTCCCAGACATGGAATTGATGAAGCTAGGATATGAATCATCCAAAGTCCATACTCAGAACTACTGCACTGTGAGAGTGTAAGATGTGGCCATCCACCATGTAGCATGTTTGGTGAATTTTTTTGGTCCCTGAATCTGCCACATAGTGTATGCACCCTAATTAAGTCACCCTCCTATCTCTTCCCTGTAATGTGACAGAATATGCTGATCCACTCTAGAATCTGATCTCCAGATTCTCAATTAAGTCATGGACTTAACATGAATAAATATACTGGGATGTAAAGAGGATTAATTTGCAAACATCTCTAAATTGTTTGGAGCTCTGTGGGCTGTGGTACAGGTGATATTCTAAACATCCTTATACTGTTATTGCACAAGCATTTCAACAATGAAATCTTAATAAACACAGTAGATTCAGATAAGAACTAAACTGTAACATAATAAACTCTACACAAATTAAGGCCTTATTTTCACTTAACTAATTCCACTAAAGAAAAAGAAAAAAAAAAAAGCCACGAATATAGTATGTGCGTCTCTTTTCTCTCTCCCAAATACTTTTCTTCCCAAAGTTTTCCAGTTGTGATTAAAGAAATTTATCACGGCAGTCTAAAGTGGCATTTTACTTCATTTTTCTCATAACATGAGGATGGGAAATGAGTTGGTCAGCTCTGGGGCAAAGGACGTCTTATAAATCAGTTATCTTTTAATTTCTGAAGAATGCCATCAAGAGGCATGAATTATAGATATCAAGATAAATACTCTGTATTCAGTCAGGTAACGGAGTCCATACTGGTGATTTAGAACAGAAGACCAACAGAGAAGGTTGAAGCCATTAGTTGAGGAGGAAGGGAAATGGCAATGAGAACCATTTTCCTCGTCTTCTGTGGGAGGCACTTTCATGATCTACTTGGTCAATTGTTCTTTTCTGCACAGGGAGGCAGCTGGGTGGTTTTCTCTGACCGTAGTCTGCCTCCCTTCAGTACTTCCAGATAGGCAAGAATAAAAAAAATGTTAATTCTTAGGATCTTCCAAGATATCACACATGAACTATTCTTTTATTTTATTTTATTTTTAAGAAATTTGCGTGTTGCCCTCATCCCCTCCAAACACATACAGATTGGCCTTCCCCAGACAGCCAGGAAGCAGCGCTCACTATGCAAGCTTAGCAATCCCAGAAGAAAGGAGATTTTCACTCACAGATGGAAAAAGCAAACAGGGAAATTTCAGTCTATATTACAGCTTTCAGTTTCAATTGTTCAGAGTACAGGTAGAATCTGCCTACCCTTCAGTGGCTTTGACAATCAATAGAAGTGAGTCACAAACATCAGTAGCTGCCTGATCAAGCCTGGCCAGTGTGTGTGTGAACTTGGGACTAAAGAAACCTCATCAGGTGGGTTCCTCTGTGGGTCTTATCACGATCCTGTTTTCTACAGTGAGCTCAGAGTTCCAAGAATCCAGATAGTTGTAGGAATTTGATTCCAACCAAAGCTGCAGTGGTTGGCCCACATTTGAGGAGTTCAAAGACATCCTCAAGCTGGCAACAGTGCGGGATTGAGCCCTTTACAAAAGAAGTCAGTCAGGTGTGAGACTGGTTTAATACAGATGTGCTGTTAAACTACCTAACATCAATTTCAGATGTTCTGAAGTGAGTTTTTCTGGGGCAAAACTAAAAGAGAATTAAATATTCCAAGATGGCCATGACAATTGGTAGACTCTTTCCATTCATTAATTCAACAAATGTTGATTAAATACTTATTTTGTCAATCCTTCTAGGCACTGATGGTACAGAACTAAGTGACACACTTTTTTTTCCCCTGGAGGGAGTTTGCTTCCTAATTGCATCCTGGAATAAGAAAACAGAGCAGGGGCACCAGGGTGACTCAGTACGTAGAGCCTACACATCTTGATCTTAGGGGTTGTGAATTCAAACCTTATGTTGGGTATAGAATTTACTTTAAAATTAAAAAAAGAAAAGAAAGGAAAGGAAAGGGGAAAAAAGAAAACAAAACAAAATTCAAAAAACAAAAAACAAAAACAGACCAATTCCATACTGTTTAGTAAATTCAGTAACAGCTGCCCAGGGTGATCCTGAAGGACATCCTTTTTTTTTTTTTTTTTTTTTTTAAAGAAAAGGGGCGGGGGGGGGGGCAGGGGNAGGGGAGAGCAAGAATCTCAAGCAGACTCCCTGCTGAGTGTGGAACCCAACAGGGGGCTTGATCCCACAACCCTGAGATCATGATCTGAGCAAAGACCAAGAGTTGGAGGCTTAACTGACTGAGCTACCTAGGCGCCGCTGAAGGACATTTTATAAGGGAAGATTGTAATCTGTAAACATGGCTTCAGAAATTAAAGGTGCTATTGTTAGGAGAACTTCTTAACCCCTCCCCCTCTAATTTATCTTAATAGTATTTTAAGAGCTGAAAGACAGGGTGCCTGGGTGGCTCAGTGGGTTAAAGCCTCTGCCTTAGGCTCAGGTCATGATCTTAGGGTCCTGGGATCGAGTCCCGAGTTGGGCTCTCTGCTAAGCAGGGAGCCTGCTTCCCCCCTCTTCCTCTGCCTGCCTCTCTGCCTACTTGTGATCTCTCTCTCTCTCTCTGTCAAATAAATAAATAAAATCTTTAAAAAAAAATAAGAGCTGAAAGACTAAGTCCAGCTTTATGATCACATTATGGTACTTGAATGTGTGTTTTATGGAGCCATTCATAGGGTTCTCAGATGGTTTCAGTCACCCACAATGCGAGTATGTAGTTCCGTAAAGCACAACTCTGTCTTGCCACAAAGCTGATCCAGCAAATGCTAGGTGGGGTTTGAGAAGATGACTCAGGATAATGAAGCAATCTGGAATCTGAGCAACCTTGCTCCTTGAACTGTGCCATCTTAGGAAAATTGTTCCCCAGAAAATCTTGTACCCAGATGAATGAGGACCCAAAAAATGTATTATTCACTTTCCAAATTTAGCACGTTCCTCGAATTTTAAACTCCTTTTAATGGACGGTTGCCCAGGTGAGGGGAGCCTTAGCCAAACCCAGAATGGATATGAGCAACAGCCCCCTCCCCAGGGAGTCAGTGCCCAAATTTGGAGTCCTTGTATCCAGAACATTCCTAGCACTAACTGGCTGAGAAATTCAGCATGCCTGAGTTTGGGTACCCCAAGGATTTTACATACTGTTGGGAACTGCTGAATTAAGCTAAGTGTTGGAAGACACTGCAGTTTTAATTATTAAGTTAGCCCTCTGCTTTAGCGAAAGCACAAGCTGGCATACACTTGGGAGTGTTTCTCCTTCCAAACTCACAGCATCTGCATTTTTCAGATGTTTGACCTTGATCTTGTGACCTTTTCTCTAGAATCCTGAGAGTTCTGGGAACACTCACAGCTGAGTGATGGAAGCAGAAACTGGACAGATAGCAAATCTTTTTTTGTTTTCTTTTTTTTTTCCACTTAAATCCTCCATTACCCTATTTCATAGTAGACCCAACTTCCCCTTCAGTTGTAAATTTGGTTTTAACATATCATCTCAGTTCGACTGTACTTTTTATATTGACGCCACTAAAGCCCAAAACTATTAAAGCTATACGATCCACTTGCTAAGGGAACCTTCCATTTCCTGATGCTGTTCTATAGCTCGCTAAGAGTCTTCTCTAGGCTAGTGTTTTCAAACTTTCTTTGAATGCTGTTCAGAATAAGAAATGCATTTTGTTTCACTACCCAGCATACATACACAAATATACATGTGACTGAAACAAAAGTTTCATGAAACCATATTTCTCCTTTCTGCGTAGGATACACTATGTAAGGGGAATATGGCCCATAGCCAGATCCACTCCTTAACAGTTCCCTGTATCACCAGTGAGCTAGGGATGGTCTTACATGTTTAAATGACTGAAAAACAAATTTAAAAAAATAACATTTATGCTGAAGCACATTTCCAAAATGCCTGGAAATCCTCTAAATCTTTGTGTTTATTATCTCGATCTTTAGACTAATTTGTCTTTGTGTTAATCTAAATCATGACCTTAGTAGAAATGGTTAACAAAAATAGAAATTGGCTAACAGTTTCTGAGTCTGCTGGGCATTTTGGTGAATGCTTTAGATGATGTAATTATTTAAACCTCTCTACTCTATGAGGCAGGGGGCATTAGCATTCCCATTTTACAGATGAAGAAACAGAGGCTTAACCAGGCTAGGTGACTTGACAGGATCACACAACTAGGAAGTATCAGTTGGGATTTGATCTTAGGCTTCTCTGCTTCCAGGTCTGTGATTTTTACTCCTCTTGGTGTTGGTAGCTGCTTCTTCTTCTTCTTCTTCTTCTTCTTCTTCTTCTTCTTCTTCTTCTTCTCCTTCCTCTTTTTTAAGATTCTATTCACTTATTTGACAGAGAAAGAGATAGCGAGAGAGGGAACACAAGTACGGGAGTGGGAGGGAGAAGCAGGCTTCCCGCCGAGCAGGGAGCCCAATCCGGGGCTCCAATCCAGGACCTGGGACTATGACCTGAGCTGAAGGCAGGTGCCCAAAGACTGAACAACCCAGGCGCCCCAAAAGATCTAGTGTTTTAAACAGGACTTGATATTTGCTATCCTAAGACATTGTTACCCAGTATTTTACCCAGTAAAATATGTTACCCTTACCCAGTAAGGCAGATGTTACTGGCCAGAGTAAGGCCAGAGCCCTCAGTGTTGGTAGCTTCTTGACCACAACTTGGCACATAACATGGGCCCAGTGCATGTTTCAAGAATGAGTAAATGCATGCACGCATGCATGCATGAATGAAGGATTCAGGGATAGAATGACAGTCAGTTATGATTCTGACCAACTATGCAAACACAGATAAATTAGGTGATTGCTCGTGCTTTAAAAAGCAAGCAAACGGGCCACCTGGGTGGCTCAGTTGGTTAAGCATCTGACTTCCACTCAGGTCATGATCTCAGCGTCCTGGGATCGAGCCCCAAGTTGAACCCCGCATCAGGCTCTGCACTCAGTGGAGCATCCACTTGAGGATTCTCTCTCTCTCCCTGTGTCCCTCTCCCTGGCTGCACACACACACACACTCTCTCTAAAATAAAGTAAATATTTTTTTGTAAAAGAGGCAAACAAATTAAATATCTCATTTATTGAATGCCAAAAAGTACAGGTAAGTGCTTTCAATACCTTTTCTCATATGTCCCTCATAATGACACTAGGAGGTAGATGCCATCCCTATTTTGCAGGAGAAGAGACTGCAAAAGTCTCCTTTGCAGGTTCTGAGGTTCTGAGGTTCAGAGAAGTTAAGTACCTTGCCTAAGATGACACAGACAGTATTCAGATCTGGTGTGACTAACATCATACTTTTGATCACTGTGCCATGTACCTCCATTTATTAATTTTATTTATTTATTTATTTATTTATTTATTTATTTATTTATTTATTTATTTATTTGACAGAGAGAGAGATTACAAGTAGGCAGAGAGGCAGGCAGAGAGAGAGGAAAGAGGAGGAAGCAGGCTCCTTGCTGAGCAGAGAGCCCGATGTGGGCCTCGATCCCAGGACCCTGGGATTATGACCTGAGCCGAAGGCAGTGTCTTTAACCCACTGAGCCACCCAGGTGCCCTATTAGTTTATTTTTTAAGTTTATTTATTTACATAATCTCTACACCCAACATGGGGCTCAAGCTCACAAGCCTGAGCTCAAGAGTCACATGCTCATTCACCTGAGTCAGCCAAGCACCCCCATTTATTCATTTCTAGTGCCACTGTAATATTAGCCACCCCATAGTTTCTTAGGCAAAATAAACAATGCATCAGAGCCTTCATTCATTACTATACTGGGGGTGCCTGGGTGGCTCAGTTGTTAAACGTCCACCTTTGGCTCAGGTCATGACCCCAGGGTCCTAGGACCAAGCCCCATGTGGGGTTCTCTGCTCAGTGGGGAGCCTGCTTCTCCCTTTCCTACTGTCTCCCACTCACCCTGCTTGTGTTCTCTCTCTCTGTCAAATAAAGAAATACATTCTTTAAGAAAATAACTATAATGTTTTATACTAACATATTTCTCTATCAAAAAATTCAAAAGCCAAGGTGGAAGAAGTAAAGGAGGTACAGAGATGTCTTTCAGTACATTTGATATGAAGACTGTGTTAATAAAATGTTGTATAATCTTTACAAAATTTCCATAAATCTAAAACGATTTTAAATTAGCAGTTTGGGGTGCCTGGGGGGCTCAGTCTGTTAAGCATCTGACTTCAGCTCAGTTCCTGATCTTAGGGTCCTGGGTTTGAGCCCCACCCTTAGGATCCCTGCTCAGCAAGGAATCCACTTGTCCCTATGCCCTTCACCCCCATCCCCCGCTCGTGGTCTCTCTCTCTCAAATAAGTAAACAGAATCTTTTCAAAAAATAGTTAAATAAAACTAACAGCTTATTTACAAAACATTGAAGCACATGAAAAATATTTAATTTGTCACTAGGTAAATGCAAACCAAAACCACGATGAGATACTACTATACACCCACTAGTATGGGTAGAATTTTTTTTCAGTGGAAAATAACAAACGAAGATATGTAGAAATTGGAATACTTATATGTTGCCGGTGGGACTATAAATGATGAAGACACTGTGCAGTACAGTTTAACGACCTTCCAATAAGTTAAACACAGAGTTATGATATGACCTAACAATTCCACTCCTCGATATATATGACCCAGAAGAATTGAAAATAAGTATACAAACAAAAACTTGTACATGAGTGTTCGTAGCAGCATTCACAATAGCCAAAGGTGGAAACTACCCAAATGTCCGTCAACAGCTGAATGGATAAAGATAATGTGGTTATTCAGAAATGGAATATTATTCAGCTATAAAAAGAAGCAAAGTACTGATACATGCTAGAACACGGAAGAACCTTGAAAACACGATGTCAAGTGAGAGAAGCTGAATACAAAAGACAGCATACTCTATGATTCCATTTATATGAAATGTCCAAAATAGGCAAATCCATAGAAAGAGGAAGTGAGGGGGCGCCTGGGTGGTTCAGTCGTTAAGCGTCTGCCTTTAGTTCAGGTCATGACCCCAGGGTCCTGGGATTGAACCCTGGCATTGGGCTCCCTGCTCTGTGGGGAAGCCTGCTTCTCCCTCTCCCACTCCCCCTGCTGGTGTTCACTCTCTCACTGTGTCTCTCTGTCAAATACATAAATAAAATCTTAAAAAAAAAAAAAAAAGAAAGAAAGAAAGAAAGAGGAAGTGAATTAGTGGTTATCAGGAGGCAAGGAATTGAGGGGAGCAGGAAGAGAAGTGCTGTGAATGGTTATGCAGATTCCCTTGGGGGTGATGAAACTGTTCTAGACCTAAATAGTGCTGATGATTGCACAACACTGTAAATGACTAAATGCCACTGAATTACATGCATTAAATTACAAACATAAATCACATGTTATGTGAATTTTACCTAAATTAAAAAAAATACTCTGACAGCATTTGAAAAAACGGTGATATGCTAAAATTATATAGAATGTGCTGGAGTATATAATGTACAAAGCAAAAAATTTAAACATTCCATGAAAACCGGTGTTCAGTCCTCACCTTGCTGTAGAGCATGAACTTTTATAACTGGCAGCTCTAGAACCAAAGCCTCGTGCTGTTACGTATGGTGACGTATCCTTAGGCAAGTTTTGTACCCTGTCTGAGATTCACTGTCCTCATTCATAACCTGTGTATGATTGCTGTTAGCTATGGCAAAATGCTTCTTCCATAAGTTGTCGCTGAGCCTAAAAATGATGGCGATGGTGAATATATACTCCCTTCCCTTTTTCCTTTGTATCTGTATTGAGTGTCACTGAGCCACCCAGGGATCATTACATTAAAAGCAAAATGATCTGGTTTGAGGGAGATAACAATCACATTTTTATATCCATATATGGCTTTCTACATCCTGGGATAAGTATCCTGTGAACAGGTCTTTAAAGTAGTTTCCAAAGGAGAATAGCAATCCGCTATAACTTTTATGCGGGGTTATGTTGAAATTTAGGTTAAACTGCTATTACTAAAGTTTCTAGGATGGTCCCAAGCTGTTATTAAGCAAGAATAATCATGTAATCTAGGAGTTGATAGAACAGATTTTATTAAGAAAAAAGAGATGTACTTCTCCTTCCCTTCCCCTTGAGGATAACTAAGCTGTCACTGTGAATATCGAGACTGCTATTTCTTCTTCTATTTGCATATGGCACCCTCTCAGGTAATTTATGGAGCAAATCCTGACGCAGCTCCTGAAGAAAGCCTATAACTCCTTAGTGTCATGAGTAACAGAAAGGCCAAAACATTTAAAGGGGCAGAAGAAATTCATCTCCCAAAAGGTTCCAACACAAGATTCTCTGCCCTACACCATACATCATTCTTCCACCAACACAACTCAGCCTTGTAAGAAAGACAAGCACTCTTCTAGAACCCTGCCCTCTAGCCTCTGCTGCTTTTCCTCTCTGGCTCTCCAGGGCATTGAGGAATGCTGGAAAGAGCCGCAGGGTTTGGCTTCAGTTGATGAACCCCGACGCTGATTTCTCTATGGGACATTTTCAATCTCCGTTCTTGGCGTGAAACTACAGCATGACGGAAGCTGCCAGCTGAGTGAATATTCGTCCAAGGTTGCGAGGAGGGGGGTGGGGGGAGTTACATGGATATCTGAGGAAGGAAGGATTGAACAGAGTTCCCATCCCTGCTCATACATTCTGGCCTTACTGACAACTGTAATGAAATTTGACTCATCGCCCTACTGCATTAAAGCCATAGAAATATCAGAAACCCACTTTCTTAGTCTGTGTTCATTATTTGACTCCTCTAGCTAGGTGAAATGTCCTGTATTTGTTTCATTGGCATCTATACTTCTTCATTCCGGCATTTATTCCTTCCCAACTATTGATTGAGTGCCTACTGTGTACCAGCAACTTGCTAAGCAATGGGAACTGATTCAGCCTTTCATTGAAGAAATATTGATTGAGCACCTAATACATGTCGGGCATTTGAGCCACTAGGGGAAAAGTAGGCAAGTAAATGGACAAAGGCTCTACATTCTCCTGGAGATTACATGGTAGTGAAGCAATACAAAAATGAGAATGTAGTCTTTGAATAGCACAGGTGCTGTGCAATGGGGAAAAAGGCAATTGTGAGGCCCACGCTGGGCTGTTATGTATAAGGGAATTGGAGAGGCCTCTTGGCTAAGTTCATATTTGAGCAGAAACCCGACGGAAGTGGGGTGCCTGGGTGGCTCAGTGGGTTAAAGCCTCTGCCTTCGGCTCAGGTCATGATCTCAGGATCCTGGGATCGAGCCCTGAGTTGGGCTCCCTGCTCAGCAGGGAGCCTGCTTCCTCCTCTCTCTCTGCCTACTTGTAATCTCTCTCTCTCTGTCAAATAAATAAATAAAATCTTTAAAAAAAGGAAGAAAGAAAGAAAGAAAGAAAGAAAGGCAGGAAGGAAGAAAGAAAGAAAAGAAAAGAAACCTGATGGAAGTGCGAGAATGGACTGAAACGATGTTCCAGAGACAGTATTCCAGGCGCAGGGACCAGTGGGGGCAAAGCCTCGAGGTGGGCATGTTTTTGGGTTGGCAGGGAAATCCAGAGGTGAAAACAACAGACGGCGACTTTACCTTCACGGAATGTAGAGCCCCAAGGTTGTGGAGACAGATAGGAATCAAGTATCTCCCAAATAGATGTCCAAATCGGAAGGGACCTGTGTGTCAAGAGGAATACACAGATGGGGTTGGAGGATCCTGTAAAGATACCTGATCAAACCTGAGGGAAGGATTCCTTCAGGGAATGTGGTTTAAACTGAAATCCAAAGAAGAAGGAAACATTAACTTGGAGGGGACTGAGTGGAGGGGACTGAGACTCTGGGGTATTAGGGAGGGTATTTCCTGAACAGGGAACAGTGTGTGTTCAAAGACAGGGCTAGTTCAAAGAAATCTGAGATCCAGGCATCTGGCTTGCAGAGAATGAAGAGGAAAGCATTCTTGATAAGCTGGAAGATACGAGCAGCGGACAAATCAGCCAGGGTCTCTCCAGTCTGTAATTAACTGTTGAAGTAACTACACTTACTGTCTGCCTTCCCTGCTGGAGCAAGTTTCAGGGGGCTGGGACCCTGTCTTGTTCACTACTGGGTCCCCAGCTCAGGCCCTGGAAGCGGCCCACGTCGAGGACACCGTCTGTACTTACTGCCTGGCTGCCTTGCTGACCTCTCCGGCCATCTAACCACAGACCAGCCTCAAGACTGAAACTACAACCCACATTTCGTGCACAGCTGGCTCTGCCAGATTCAGGGTTTAGGAAAGGCCAAGCAGACTTGGCAGTACTCAGAGCTGTGATTTCTGTTTCTAAATCTTAGATAGAAGCTGACCATGAGGGGCACCTGGGTGGCTCAGTCGTTAAGCATCTGCCTTTGGCTCAGGTCACGATTCCAGGGTCCTAGGATCGAGCCCTGAATCAGGCTCCCTGCTCAGCGGGAAGCCTGCTTCTCCCTCTCCCACTCCCCTGGCTTGTGTTCCTTCTCTCACTGTCTCTCTGTGTCAAATAAATAAATAAAATCTTTTAAAAAAAAAAAAAGAAGAAGCTGACCGTGACATTGGACAACTCACCCCACTGAGAAGCAGGATCCAAATAGCACTTTTCTACCTTAGCCACACGGAGATGGGCTCGGGTCCTCATCTCTACCTGGCCATCATGCTCGCCTGGGATGGGCGCTCACGTGCACGGTATTAAAGAGTACAACTGTCAGAATATGGAAACAAGCTTGTTCTTTTATTTCAAGGACGCGTGGTATTTATTACTTAAGACACCTGAAGCCCACCCGGTGGACTGATGGCCAAGACATGTTCACTGCGAGGGAATAAAAAGTGTAACCACTCTGGGACAAAGTGCAGAGGGTCAGCCGAGTCCTCATTGTGTGAGCTTGAAGATTCACCTTTTAGAGACCGTTCCTCATACTTGTCTCCTCGGCCTCCACTCCGCCCCCGCCCTTCCCAGCAGCCCTCAAACTCCTTTGGAAGATAGCTGTGCTTCTGGGGCAGTGAACGCCATCCTCCCCAGGCAGGCACAGGGAACCCAGGTGCAGCCAATAGGCCCACTCAATTCACCTGGCCACGGTCACTGATGCAGGGCTGCACACGTGACCCCAGGCCTTGCACGTGGAACGCTGGGACAGACACCCCCCCCCATGCGCCCTGGGCTATGTAGTAGCGTTGCAGATACGGGGTCTGGAGCAGCAGTGACCATTTTTACCACCCATCTGTCCTGCCCCCCTGGGGCCAGTGCTAATTCAGAGGAAGCCAGAGTTGAGAGAATTGAAAGAGCAGTGGAGCCCCAAAACACTGTGGACCTCACAATCAGATCGTATCTGAATTCCGCCCTGTTTTTGGACTCTTCTGGTGAGTTAGTCCACACATTCTGTTTATTGTTTAAACGGAGACTTCAGTTATCGGTGACTACATCGTCGTAGATAATAAGCAACAATAGCAAACACCTTCATAGGCTTCTGAGGAAATTCGTTTAAAATTACTGAACAGCTCCGAACTATCCCAATTTTTGGTTTTGGAATTTATTAAAGCAAGCTCCTTTTTTTTTTTTTAAGATTTTAATTATTTAAGAGAGAGAGAGGGAGCACGGACAGGGGGAGAAGCAGAGGGAGATGCAGACTCCCTGCTGAGCAGGTTGCCTAAATCAAAGCTCCATCCCAGAACCCCAGGATCATGACCTGAGCCTAAAGCAGATGCTCAACCAACTGAGCCACCCAGGTGCCCTAAACTAAGCGCCTATGGAGAGTTACTTAGGTTGTAACCTTTAGCTGTCTTACACAGAGCTGCAACTAATGTTGCTATGAATGTTACTTTGTTTGGAAGCTGTACAGAATGTCCTAAACAACAAACTACATAAATATAGGCTGTTGAACCAAAAGTTTTAAATTTGGGACCCTGAGCAAAAGAATTCAAAATCTGGTTTTTGTTGGCTTTTTTTTTTAACATTTAACCCCTTTTGTCCCCTACAGATAGATAGACTCCTTTTTCTCATTCATTGGCCCACCCACTTATTTATTCAGCAAATATTTATTAAGCACTCACTATTTGACAGAGAATGTTTTGGGTTCTTACCTCAAAGGCCTAACAGCTAATATGATATGTTCCATTTGAGAAGAAGGTGGAAAGTCCAACGAATATAC
Source organism: Ailurus styani (assembly GCA_002007465.1). Classification (NCBI taxonomy): domain Eukaryota; kingdom Metazoa; phylum Chordata; class Mammalia; order Carnivora; family Ailuridae; genus Ailurus; species Ailurus styani. The sequence continues at coordinate 345,200 of LNAC01001089.1, forward strand.
AGTCCTCTGTAGTTATTCAGACATAATAACATCTAATGGATTTGGGTTGTAACAGCTTCACACTTACTTCAGTACAAACCAACTCAGGCTTGGACCTGTATCAGAAGGGGTCATTTCTGTTTTAGATAATTCAATATTTTTAAGTGAAAAAAGCAGGGAAGCAGCAGTGCCTTTTTTTTTAACTTTTTTTTTTATAATTTAGATTCAATTAACATATAATGTATTATTTGTTTCAGGGGTACAGGTCTGCGATTCATTAGTCTTGTATAATACTGAGTGCTCATTACAACACACATCCTCCCCAATGTCCATCACCCAGTTACACCATCCTCCCCCCTCCCCTCCAGCAAACCTCAGTTTGTTTCCTATGACTAAGAGTCTCAGGGTTTGTCTCCTTCTCTGGTGCCTTTCTAAAGAGAGCCTTCCACATGATCCCTTAACTGCAAGAAACAGCTCCTGGCCATACATTCAGTATGAATGAACTTTCAGCTTCCCTGCACCCCTAGCTTTCCCACCAAGGCTGATTGGATCAGAGGAAGGCATGGGACTAAAAGGCAGTTGGCTGGTGGCCTATGAGCTGGCCTGGATCTAGAGCTTTGTCCAATAGGAATGATGGTAATAACATTGCACCAATCAGATTCTCTCTTTGAGTTGAGCTACAGAGAAAAGAGAATAAATGTTTAGCTATGAAAGCAAAACCCAGAAGACACTAGAGGCTGAGTCAGGTAACTGTTTGGGGTTCTGTACTCAAGGTTTTCGACTCAGTGAGCTAAGCAGGTCAAGTATCTACCTTAATTCCAGGGCAGGAGTTTTCAAACTTGTGCAAGCAGTCCTTACTTCTGGACTCTTCCATTAAGTAAGCCCATATGTTCTGTTAATTGCTTTAATTGAAACTTCTGTTACTGGTGACCAAATCATCCTACGTGGTAAGATTGATGGAAATTTAGAAACAGTTTTCTGTCCTCCCCTGGTGGGACTGTTAAAACACAGATGATTGTCTCACCACCAGAATCTCTCATTGGGTGGATCTAGGGGTTGGTACCAGGAATTTACATTTCGGACAAATTGCTAGTTGGTGCTGATGCTGGTGATCCGAGGACCTCACTTTGAGAATCACTGCTCTAGAGAAATTTCCCCTCTATTTAAGTCTCTGTGAAGTATAAGGGTTCTGTTCTTACCATTAGACCAGAACATTCCATTTTCTGGATCCCTGTGATATCAATGTACCGCAAAACTGATATTCCTGATTGCCCTATTTTTCTGCAGGTCCTTATAACATTGCCACATTATTTGAGCTAATATGAGTGAATCCTTACCACAATATGAGCCTAACGACTAGAATATAGTCACAGTTATCATTTATTGAGCCCTTCCTCTGTACAGGTAGAAATCATTCAATCAATGATAACTAGATATTCTCTCAGGAATTGCAATGAGTCTTATAAATATTTTATCCCTAAATTCGCTATTGCAATATTATTTCTTTTATTTTTCTTTCTAAAAATGTTTAATTTCTTCTTGATTCTTACCATCAAGTATATAAGAAGCAATTTTGTCTCAGCATTTGCAATTTTTTCTACAGGTGGAATGTCCTGTTCCATCATATTCTCAAAAATATTAAAACTCTGAGAAAATAAGAAGTATTGCTAACAAAATTAGACTGAATTCTTCCTAGGACCTAGATACACTGTTTCTGACTAATTAGTATGTTATTAAAATGTCTTACCTAGGATGAAATCTGAGATCACATTTATTACAAACAGAAGTAGGAAAATCTATTAGGAGTTAGTTTATATTAGGCCTCATCCTTAAAATCTCAGGTCTCATTCTTCACTTCCTGTTTAGGTCTTTTGTCATCTTTAAGAGGGAATATTTACGTTATGATTGGTTCTTGCATTTGTCCTCCACTGGACTCTGAGCTTCGTGAGATCAGCAAGCGGGTCCATTTGTCCATCAGTTTTTTTCTTGGTGCGGAAAACATGTGACGGGTGTGCAGTAAACATTGGTGGATGTCATGGACTCAGTGTTTGTGTTCCCTCAAATTCTAAGTCCAACATGACGAAATTCAGAGCTGGAAACCTTGGAAGGCAAGTAGGTCATGAGGTAGAATCCCCACGAATGGAATTAGTGCCCATATATGAAGAAGCCAGATTGCTCCCTTGCTGCCCACTTGCCGCTACGTGAAGATGCCATGGGAAGAGGGGAGTCTACAGCCAAGAAGGGGGTGCTCTTCAGAACCCAACCATGCTGGCACCTTGGTCTTGGAGGCCCAGCTTCTGAGATTGTGACAAATAAGTTTCAGTTATTTATAAACCACCCGATTTATGGTACATTGTTTCAGCAGCCCAAGCGAGACTAAGACTGGAATTGAATTTGTCCGGCCATGCATCTATTAATAAAATGTACTTAGGCAAGAGTAGTTTATATAATAAAATTAAACTAAAATAAAAAAACGAGCATAATTAAAATAATAAATTGAAAATACAAAAGCTTATTTAGTAATCCAGCAGACAGGAAGGAGAAGTGACATGGCTAGGGATTTCTTTGTTCATTCTACTGATAGGAGTACTGCCTGTGGCCAAGGTTAGATCATTTAGTTTGTTTCCATCAGTGAAGTAAGGCAACTGCCTTCACAGACTTCTCAGGAAACAATTCATTTAAAATGATTGTGTTCTACATACTGTAAAAGAAATGTAAGGAGCCCATAATAAAAACGACAGTCTGATATACCAAAATGGGTCCTTTCATCTCAAGACCTTGAGGCATTTTGCAAATGATAATTATCTCTTACATCATCCCCTCTGAGGTAAGAATTATTTTCCTCATTTATAATTGAGCTTACATAAAATTATTTCTCCCAGAGTCCCAAGTTATAACGGCTCTTTGAATCCCTCACCTCCTGAGATACCTGTAAGTTAGCACATAAATCACGTTGTTAAAGAAAACTTTAAATCAGGGCATAGTTAATGTTTGAGCTATCAGGAGACTAAGCTCATTAGGGATTTTAGATTTCAAGTAAAAATTCCCCAGTGATGAGCGGAAATGGGAATGGACTGGCAGAATTTCAAGACAAAAGTCATTTTAGTTCTACTTCATATTTTAATGACATTTTCAATATTTGGATGGCCTAAGAGATGAATTGACTTCAGAACACATTCTGAAATTGTAGGTGACCTGCAGCCAAAATAAAGAATATCTGACCAAGTATACATTCTCAAAGGAATGATAATAAAATCCTAGACTGGGAGAATGTTCCATTTTATTGCCCAGATCCATAGAAATTCACCATGGCGGATCAAACTTTTAATATCTGGTCACAACAGGACATCATTCTTAATGATACCCAGCTGCAGAGAATATGTGCTTGGAATTTTCATCCTTACCTTTGTGCTGTGACAGATCCTACATTTAGATTTACAAAATTTTAAACTTCATTTACAAAGAATTACACGCATCAAGAAGTCATGAGAATATACAAAATACTCCATATATCCCTTACCTAGATTCACCAATTGTTAGCATTTTGCCCATTTACTTGTCATTTTCATATATAAAGTTTTTTCCCTAACCATTCATAATTAAGTTGCATTCATCATGTTGCCTTATCCTTAAATTCTTCAGTGTGTATTTCCTAGGAACTAGGACATTCTCATGCATAACCACACTACCGTTACCAACTTCAGGTAATTAAACATTGATCAATATTTTTATTTAATCCACTGTCCATATTCCAATTTTGTCCATCCAATATAAGAACCTTTATTGCATTTTTTTCCCCAGGACAGCTTTCAGGCCAAAATGGCATATTACATTTTGTTATTATGTCTCCTTTAATTTTGATCAGTTCTTCAGCCTTTCTTATCTTTCATGGCAATGACATTTTTGAAAAACACAAGTCCATTTTTAAATAGATTGCACAGAAAAATTTTTTTGAGAAATGTAGCTATTGTGGTTCTTGCTACTATCTTCTTTGTTCACTCCTCTCCACACGTTAGGATACCAAAAACTCATTAACTTAAATTCTGCTAAGTTGAAATTTGTGAAGTTTTTTGAAATATTCTCTGTCAGCTGAACGTGCTAAGCAAATTTTTAAAAGCTAAACTGTCTTAAGGGTGCCCATATAGCTTACTTAAGGAAATCAGTAGTATCTTGTTTAGGCACTATTTACAAACAAGGGCTGGGTTCATTGCAAGTAGCGGTATACTATTATTTAGTTACCAAATTTAGGGGTCAAATGTAGGGGACTGTGTTTCTGTTTACTGGTTGCTGTCCCCACACAACCATGTTTCAACCACAGACAAGATGATTGATGCTAATAGAGAAGGAAGTAGGCCACAGTCACACAGCTAGTAAGTTACCCAGCAGGGATTTGCATTGGTCTCTAAGTTCCACCTTGGCTAGGCTACCCTGTGCTGGACAGGTTTGCATGGTGTGAATCCTTACAGTGCTGGATTTCTGGAAGGCAAATTAAATGTGCTCAGACACAAGCAAAGCAACTTCACTAAGAAATTTTTTTAAGAATTAAAAAATGCTATTTCAGGGATATCAACAATGTAGTACTTGTAGGAAAAGTAGAGCTTTGGTCTTCTTTTCACTTAGTTTAAAGTCGTTTTTATTTTCAAATCCTAGGTGGGTGTGACAAGTAGCCATCATAATCTTTCCAAATCTCAGAGCCTCTTAAAGTTCTAAATCCAGCTCTGCATTCTTTAAAAGTAATAACACATCATTTTACTTAAAAACATTCTTTTTATTATTTTAGAGAAAGCTTCCCTCACACTGAGTTAATGAACTTTTCCTGCAAAATACAGTTGGGAGAGTCTTTGCTTTAGAATTACCTGAGTCAGAGCATATAGTGAACAATTAGAACAGCTCCAGAGATAAAAGGAATTTTCTGATAGAAAACACACACTTTTCTGTTAAGAGAAAATTACAATGGAGATTGCAGGATAGCATCCTTTTCTGATTTGTCATTGTTTTTCTTCGGTCATCTAAGGATTAAATTCTTTCTTCATATTCAGATAAAGTGCCTGTCTGAACACTGAATAGCCCTTTCTACTTACAGTTGATTTTTAAAACATTTTTATTTATTTATTTGACAGTGAGATAGAGAACACAAGTAGGCAGAGTGGCAGGCAGAGTCAGAGGGAGAAGCAGTCTCCCCACTGAACATGCAGCCCGATGCGGGGCTCGACCTGAGCCGAAGGCAGATGCTTTACCGACTGAGCCACCCAGGTGCCCCTGATTTTTATTTCTTTAAACATTTTGTTTGTTTTTTACTGAGGGCCATAGAGTATAAGTTTTGGGAAGGGTCTATTAGGAGTATGAAAGGAATTGTATTAACTTGTTTAAAGGAAGGATCATGAAATGGTCCAGCTACTCATACTTTAAACATTTCTTTTTTTTAAAAAAAAAGATGTTATTTATTTATTCGAGAGAGAGAGATATTGCGTGGGCATGCATACACATGAGCAGGGGGAAGGGGAGAAGGAGGGGCAGAGGGAGAAGGAGAGGGAGAAGCAGACCCCCTGCTGAGCAGGGAGCCTGATGCAGGGCTTGATCCCAGGACCCTGAGACCATGACCTCCACCAAAGTCAGACGCTTAACCAACTGAGCCACACAGGTGCCCCTTAAACATTCCTTTTATATGCATGATTTAAATGTATATAAGTATGATTGGTTTCATTTAAGTTATATGCATTTTCTCCTAATTGTCCTGGCCTCAAAAATTATGGGAAAGAAAAGAGGACATAAACCTCCTTTTGCACTTTATTTGAAGTGAATATTGAAGTGAACATTGAAGATGAATGAGTGCAATGTAATCAACATGAGCGTGTTTACAATAACTAGCATGAGATTGTTCTCACTGGAGGGCTGGTGGACAGGCCAAGTGGCAATATAAGTAGCCCTAATAACTACTGAGCAGTTGCAATTTGCAGGCCCAGAGGGAAGCAATTTACTTTCACTTAATCCTCACCTGAAACCTCAGAGGCAATGACCATTATGATCAAATTTTTAAAAATTTATTTATTTTTTAAAGAAAGGTCTTTGCCCAATGTTGGGCTTAAACTTATGACGCTGAGATCAAGAGTCCCATGTTCTACCGACTGAGCCAACCAGGCACCCCTGTCAATGATCTCCTTTTTTGAGCAGAAGTCTTTCTGTATGATGTAGTACACTTACTTATTTTTGCTTTTGTTGCTTTTGCTTTTGGTGTCAGATTGAAAAAATTCATTGTCAATGCCTATGTCAAGGAGCTTACTATATTTTCTTTTAGGAGTTTTATGGTTTCAGGTCTTACATTCAAGTCTTTAATGCATTTTGAGTTAATTGTTGTGTGTGGTATAAGATAGGGGTCCAGTTTCATTCTTTTGCAAAGGCTACCCAGTTTTCCCACACCATTCATTGAAAAGACTCTCCTTTCCCCGTGTATAGTCTTGGATCCATTATAAATTAATTGACTGTATGTGCTTGGGTTTATTTCTCTATTGTGATCCGTCGATTTATGTGTATGTTCTTATGCCAATAAAATACTCTTTTAATTCCTGTAGCTTTATAATATGGTTTGAAATCAGGAAGAATGATGCTTTCAGTTTTGTTCTTTCTCAAGATTCTTTTGGCTATTTGGGGCCTTTTGTGGGTCCATAGAAATTTTAGGATTATTTATTCTATTTCCTTGACAAATGTCATTGGAATTTTGATAGGAATTGCCTTGTATCTATAGATTGCTTTGGGTAGTATGGAGATTTTAACAATATTCTTTCAGTCCAAGAGCACAGAATATATTTCCATTAATTTGTGTCTTCTTCAATTTCTTTCATGAATGTCTGATACTTTTTAATATACACATCTTTCACCTCCTTGGTTAAATCTATTCCTATTCCTATTTTTGATGCAATTTTACTTATTTATTTATTTTTAAAGATTTTTCTCTACCTATTTGAGAGAGAGGGAGTGCACACATACACAGGCAGGGTAGGGGCAGAAGGAGAGGGGGAAGCAGACTCTCCACTGAGCAGGGAGCCCAATGTGGGGCTCGGTCCCAGGACCCTAGGATCATGACACCCGTTAGACACCCAATAACCGAGCCACCCAGGTGCTCTTTGATGCAATTTTAAATGGATTGTTTTCTTAATTTCTCTTTCATTAATACAGTATAGAAACACAACTGATTTTGTGTATTGGTTTTGTATCCTGCAACTTTACTGAATTCAGTTATTAGTTCTAACTGTTTTTTGATGGAGTCTTTAGGGTTTTCTATACATAATGTCATGTCATCTGCAAATAGTGAGTTTTACTTCTTTCTTTCTAACTGGATGCTTTTTATTTATTTTTCTCGCCTAATTTCTCTGGCTAAGATTCCCAATACCAAGTTGAATAAAAGTAATGAGGGTAGGCACTGTTGTCTTGTTAGTGATCTAACAAGCTTTCAGCTTTTCACTATTGGATGTGATATTAGCTGTGGGCTTGTCATTTATGGCTTTTATTATGTTGAAGTATGTTCCCTTAATATGCACTTCGTTGAAAGTTTTTACACAAATGAATGTTAAGAACTAGAATTTAGAGGGTAAAGATAGAGGTATATGAATGGAGATGGGCAGGTCTTAGTGATGGATTTGATAGGTACATGCAGGAGAGGATAGTCTTGAAGATAAACCCTGAATTTTTTCCTGGCATGGTGTGAAATATAATTTGGTCTTTGTCCCTGTTTCTGGCACAGAGCTTCCAAAACCTTTGGAATTTCCCAAGTGATGAGAGCGAGCAAAAGTGTCTTTTATTATATTAAAGTGATGAATTTGGGACCCGCCTAAGAATGAGGACTGGTTGCCAGGAAAGCCACCCATGTGGCTAGAGGGTTGGAACGTTCAGTCCTATCTCCTTGACCTCTAGGGAGGGAAGAGGTTGAATCAATCACCAGTGGCAATGATGTAGTTACTCATGCCTATGTAATTGAGCTACCATGAAACCCCAAAAGGATGGGGTTCAGAGAACTTCTGGATTAAGGAACACGTGGAGGTGTTGAGAGACTGGCTGAACTGGAGAGGGCATGGAAGCTCCTCGTGCTTTCTCCATGCCTTGCCCTATGCATCTCTTCCTGCCCTATGCAGACTGTTCCTGAGTTATATCCTTTTATAATAAGCCTGCAATCTAGTAAGTAAAATGTTTCTCTGAGTTCTGTGGCCATCTCTAGCAAATTCATCTAACCCCAGGAAGGGATCATGGGAACCTCTGATTTAGAGACAGTTGGTAACAACCTGGAGTTTGGTTGGCATCTTGGGTTGGAGGGTGTCATCAGAAACTCCAACACGTAGCCAATCCGTAGCTCCTGGAAGATATCATCAGAATTGAGTTGAATTTTAAGGCACCTGGTTGGTGTCTAAGAATTGCTTGGTAGTGTGGGGGGACCCTCCCCTCTACAGCCACACCCATACATTGGAATTGGGTCCAGGAACCCAAAAATACATGGCAAGAATAGGGGGTAACAGAGAAGCTCTGAAGGAGATCTGTCAAACCCTTATCATCTGATTCCTTGTCAGAGGAAAGCCCATCAGGAATAGTGGAAAGTCAGAATGATGAAATATTTTAAAGACAACAGTTTCATTATTTTCAGGAAGTAGAATCAGGCTATAGAATTTTTTCCCTTGTCTGCCCCAAGCACTTGTTTAATAAAGAATTAGAAATAGTTTGTAATTCAAAAATTTGTTGGACAGCAAATGGTGCTTCTCAAGTGTTTGAAGGTGATTAAAAGCAGTTTGTTTTTATAAGCAGTTTAAATATTCCCCCTGGAAATCTTGTTAAACTCTTCATTTGCTTCCCAAATGCTTTCTCTTTTAAAAAAAGAGGAAAATATAAACTTCCCGTGAGCCTCTGTCCCAATTAATGATGCTTTACTCTATTTTATTTTTTTTTTTTAAAGGTTTTTTATTTATTTCACAGAGGGAGAGAGATCACAAGGAGGCAGAGGCAGGCAGAGAGAGAGGGGGAAGCAGGCTCCCCGCTGAGCGAGGAGCCCGATGCGGGCCTCGATCCCAGGACCCTGAGATCATGACCTGAGCCGAAAGCAGAGGCATTAACCCACTGAGCCACCCAGGCGCCCGATGCTTTACTCTATTAGGAAATACTGACCTGCTGCATTAGCCATGTCTTCCTCTGTGGTCAATAGAGGCATTTTACACCAAGCCTTTAAACCTTAGCTGGTTGACATTAGTGATTACTTTAACAACTGTTCCAGTTAGTATTTTGCATTCTGCCAAGTGGACTGATAGGGGGTGTGGCGGGGAAAAGATGCAGAGTCTCCTAGCATGCCTTGCCTGGGAACCAAACCCCAGATCATGGAACTAGGTAGCTCTGGAACTATTTTCTCTCATCTCTGTGGAATACCTACACATGTCAGGCTTCTGCATGCACTATCTTCTTTGGTCCTTACAACTACTAGGTATGGAATATTTTATGCTGTCCATTTTGCAGATGACAGAACTTTACTTCCAACAGCCCATGACCATCTTTATCTGTATATCCCACAACCAACTGTCCAGACATTGAGTTCTTGTCCTCTTCCTTTTAAGAGGTATCAATGGCATCCAACTAGGATTAGAAATCTGGACTCTTCTTGATTCCTCCTTCCCCCTCTCTTTTTAATTTTACCTTCTATATCCTATCACTTGCCAAATCCTAATGGTTTTACTTCTACCTATTTCTGTATTCATTTTTTTTAGATTTTTTATTTTTAAGTAATCTCTCCACCCCACATGAGGCTCAAACTTACAACCCTAAGACCAACTGAGCCTGCCAGGTGCATCTGTTTAGTTGGTTTTTTTGGTGTTTTTGTTTTTTATTTTTAATCCTCTGTATTATGGCTGCTCTAACAAATGATACATGCACACAAAAGTAGTGGCTTAAAACCACACAGATATATTCTCTTACAATTCTGAAGACCAGAAATCTGAAACGAGTTTTCTAGATCTAAAATCAAGGTGCCAGGGGCTCCTGGCTGTCTCAGTCAGTAGAGCATGTGACTCTTGATCTCAGGATTGTAAGTTCGAGTCCCACGTTGGGTGTAGAGATGATTTACAAATAAAGTCTTTTTAAAAAAGTTAAAAAAATCAAGGTGCCAATAGGGCTGGTTGCTTCTGGAGGCTCTGGAGCAGAATCCATTTCCTTGTCTTTTCTAGTTTCAGGAAGACACCAGCATTGATTGGTTTATGGCTGATTTCTCCAAGCATATCACCTTTTCTCTCCCTGCATCCATAGTCACATGGTCTTCTTTCTCTTCTGCAGTTAAATCTCCCTCCCCTTCTCTAGTAGGATACTGACTAACAACCCAGATAACCCAGGATAATCTCCCACAGTCCAGATCCTTAATCACATCTGCAGAGTCCTTTGCACTATGTCAGGTGACTCACAGGTTCAAGGGCTGAGGGTGTAGAACTCTTAGGAGGCTGTCTTTCAGTTCACCGCACCCTCCTAGCCTAGCTCCTTCTGTCCTCCTCTTTCACCCCCTAACTGACCTCTCCACCTTTAGTATAATCCGTTCTCCTTCCTGCCACCCATGACTTAGAACACTGGTTCTCAAAAGCAAGTACACAGAATCTCAGGAAGGTTGTTAAAAATACAGATGCCTGGGGCACATGGGTGGCTCAATCGGTTAACTGTCTGGCTCTTGATTTCAGTTCAGTTCATGATCTGGGATTGTGGGATCAAGCCCCGTGTTGGGCTCCACTCTCAGTAGGGGGTCTGCTTGAGATTTACTCTCTCCATTTCTATCCACTCTCTCTATCTCTCAAATAAATAAACAAATCTTAAAAAAAAATACAGATGCCTGGGCATTACCCCTGGAGACACTGATTCAGAACAACTAGTGGGTATATATTTTATAAATGTACTACTATACTGATATAAATAAGTAGATGAACAAAGATTCATATTTTGATGATAGCTTCAAAATTTCTAAATTGAGGAAACTCAGGAGTTGGTTTGGGGGAGTGACCCCCTGGGGGATTTCCCTGAGCATGTGTTTGCCTAGCAAATGTGATGCTTTTGCATTGATTGCATGTTACAGATCAATGAAAATGGCAAAATTTTCTAAGGATTTTTTATGCAGATATTACTTTGGTTTTTTTTTAAAAATCTTTTTTTTTTCATCATTTTTACATTCGGAGTGCCTTTTTGGGAGGCTTTATGATGGAGGTTATAACATAGGGGAGTGATGCTGAAATCTTTCTTCTTTATGCAACACCCTATCACTCCACAGTTTCTCCAGGTCACTCTGATGTCCAGTGAGTTTAGGAAACTCTGATTCTTTTTTTTTTTTTAAGATTTTGTTTATTTATTTGATGGAGAGAGAGAGATCACAAGTAGGCAGAGAGGCAGGCAGAGAGAGAGAGGAGGAAGCAGGCTCCCCACTGAGCAGCGAGCCCAATGCGGGCTTCAATCCCAGGACCCTGAGGTCATCACCTGAGCTGAAGGCGGAGACTTTAACCCACTGAACCACCCAGGCGCCCAGAAACCTCTGATTCTGACCATAAGCTTCATAAGAACAAGGACTATACTTTTTTTTTTAAAGATTTTTTATTTATCTATTTGTCAGAGAGAGAGAGAGAGAGAGAGAGAGCACAAGCAAGCAGAGGCGGAGAGAAGCAGGCTCCCTGCTTAGCAAGAAGCCCGATGCGGGACTCGATCCCAGGACATTGGGATCATGACCTGAGCCGAAGGCAGCTGCTTAACCAACTGAGCCACCCAGGGGTCCCAGGACTATATCTTGTTCTGTATCTAATCCCCGTCTCCCGGGGCACCGGCGCACAGTTGCATGCACTTAATATATACTAAATAAATGATTCCGTTAATTAATCATGGAATGAATGCTAATACAAAAGAGTTTGTTGAGGGGTCCCTGGGTGGCTCAGTAGGTTAAGCATCTGGCTCTTGATTTTGGCTCAGGTCATGATCTCAGGGTTGTGAGACTGAGCCCTGCATCTGGTTCCACACTGGGCAGGGAGCCTGCTTAGCATTCTCTCTCTCCCTCTCCCCCTGCCTCAATACCCTCACCCTGCTCACATGCACATGCACTCTCTCTCTCTAAAAAGGAAGGAAGGAAGGAAGGAAGGAAGGAAGGAAGGAAGAAAAATAGTTTGATGAGTCATGATTACCAGATAACCTACTTCCATGAAAACTGAGACAAGGTATTAAAGGAGAAGCACAAACAACCAGATTGTTCAGAGGTCAAGGTGAGCATCACTTGCTCTTGAAGTGTGCTACCAGTGCTGTTTGTTGGTGGTGCATATTTACAGTGCACACAAGCACTTCTGGGAAGTGAAAAGGCCAGCAGACTATGTTATTTGTATCTGCGTGGATATGGGGGATAATAGCTGCCATCTATGTAGCACTTAACTATGGACCCGGCCCTGTGTATGTATCAGCCCATGTGTGTATCATCTCATTTAACTTTCACAAGTACCTAATTGTGAGCAAATAGCTCCTTTTCCAATGGTGAAACCGTGTGGTTAAATAACTTCCTTGGGGTCACAGAGTGAAGGGCTGGATTCAAACCCAAGCACTCCAGCTCCAGTGTTCTCGTGCACCATGCTGCACTGTCTGTCCCAAGATCTGGGCTGCCACTGATCAAGGTATGAGAAGGAAGAAAGAATAGGCCCTGAGTTCATGCTGTAGTTGAGTAGAAGGACGTAAACAGACAACTTTTTTGAGACCATGGCAAAGATTTCAATACAGATGTACTGTTCTCTGAAGCCTTAAGAACTTACGGAGGGCAAGTGACTTGTCCGAGATCATGCTAATAAATGGCAGCTTAGACTAGAATTCATGTGTGTATGAGACTAAATCCAAATACTTGAAGTGTAATGAGGCTTTCTAAAGTAGATACCAAGGGAAGGTATTACAAAGACACTTTATTTAATTTCAGGCTAAGAAATGCCTAATATTATTATTATTTGAATTTTATTACACAATTAAGTGAGTTTTATTAAATTTACTAAGTTGTATAATCATCACCAGAATCCAATTTTAGAATACTCTTGTCACCCCAATAAGATCTCCGCTTCCCACCTACAGTTAATTTCTATTTCTACCCTCAGCCATGGACAACTGCTAGTCTACTTCTTGTCTTTGTAGATTTGTTTCTTTTTGTTAATTTCATACAGGTGTAATCACACAATAGGTGATCTTTTGCATTGGCTTTCTTTTAGCGTAACGTTTTTTGGCTTCATCCATGGTGAAGCATCTATCAGTACTTATTTCCTCTTCGTGGTTGAATAATATTCCATTGTAGGGCTGTACTACATGTTTATCGGCTTACCAGTTGATCAGTCTTTGGATGTTTTGCAGTTTCTTGCTCTTATGAATAACGTTGCTGTGAACATTCAGGTACAAGTTTCTGTGTGGACATATGTTTTCATTTCTCTTGGGCACATGCCTAGAAACACAGCTACTCCATTGTATGGTAACTTTGTTTAATTTTGCCTATATTTAATTTTTAAGAAACCATGGGCAAAAAAAGAAAGAAAGAAAGAAAGAAAGAAAGAAGAAGAAACCATGGGCTAACATTGAAGCCAAGATCAGATTGCTGAAGAAGGAAAGCCAAAGGAGAGGGAAGGGACAGACAGTGTCCTAGGTAGTGGGAAAGGCACCAGTTTCTTTGTTCCATATGTGATACCTACTAAGTAACAATTATTGTATTTTGTATCTTAAACCCAAGGCAAAATAGTGTTATCAAAAGGAAACTGTCAGTGTATTAAAGGCAATCAGTGTACTTGTATCATAACAAAGTTGCTTTTTCTCAGTTTCTTATTTCAGGTTTTTTATTTTAAGTACAATCTATCCCCAACATGGGGCTTAAACTCACGACCCCAAGATCAAGAACAGCATGCTCTACTGACCCTCAGTTTGAATCGAACCATTCTATAAGAAATCACACACCATTCACACACACGCATGCGTGCACACCCCCCCCCAACAAACAAGCAAACAAACAAGGAAAATACTGTAACTAAAAACAGAACAAAACAAGCAAAGAAACAAAAAGCCAAACTCTGGCTCTGATAACCTGGTATGAGAAGGCCATATGCCAGAAGAAGTATTTCTGTCATTCCTTATATTCTACCTTTTTCTCTCTTTCAGCAAGTTAATCTCTTCACATGCACAGCAATAATATTTGCAGAGTCTGAAAGTCACAGCTCTGTTTGCTCTGCTTCCCAGAAGACAAATGGGTGTTCAGCAAAATGCAGGAAAATAATCATCCCTGAGCCATATTTCTCCAATATGCTTTTTTCCTTTTTGTCAGATCTAGTCAAAGTTGTTTTGAGTGAGTGTGTGTTTTCCCTGCCTGTGTGTTTTTCGGTGCAAGACAGAGAGAGTATTCATGACTCCAGTCCAGCCAATCAGAAGATTGCACGATACATCGGTTAATCCAAGGTGACCTGCTGGTTTCAACTTTGTTTGCAAAGGCAGCTGCTGTCCAACCATAGAGGCAATTACGACATTACAAACTGTAGACATAAAGTTGGGGAGATGATTTCTAAAAGGCCCAAAGAGAGTTTTTACTTCTTAGGCTTATGACCAGAAGTTCATGGCACATTAAATTTTCCATTTGAAAGCTAAGAGAATCCCTTGCCACAGCTTCTAACTTCTAAAAGCAATTGGAGAGAGAAAATGTCAGAATTTCTCCTGATGAAAAGTATTATCCAAGTCTAGTGACAGAACATCAGTTTTCTCTCTGTCCTTTAAGATAGAGTAGGAGGTAGGGATTGGTGGTATCTCTGGACAGAGGTCATTAGCGGCCATTTTCCCCACTGTCTACCTAACATTCTTACTCCCAGCTTTTGGAAACGACCCTTTGATTTTTCTTTGTGAAACAATGCCATTCTTAAGTTCATGTACTTTGGTTGATCTGACACTACCTCTCTTTCCCAGGGATAGTAGGCACGTGATCCAGACTTGGGCAATGGAGCAATGCATATCACTGGTCACAGTGAGATTAGTTCAGGAATGGGCATGTGACCTGAGCAGGAATAATGAGGAGCCTGGAGGTTTTGCTGAAATGGTCAGGAAAGAGGTGCCCTTGTTCCTTTGGGTTGTTAGGCTGGGAAAATTTGAGTCTAAGAGCTGCTGCTGAATCTCTTCTCTGGCTGCAGGGAGGGCTCCTATCTACAACAGGAGAGAAGTCAGTAGAGAAGAAAGTAGAACCCAGAAATGGAGAAAGACAAGTTACCACGGCATCATCCCACCACCTGAAGCTAGCTACACTGAACCCTCTATAGACCCCCAGCTAGTCCAGTATGTGAACCATTAATTTCTTTTTTTTTTAAGATTTTATTTATTTATTTGTCAGAGAGAGAGAGAGCGAGAGAGTGAGAGTGCACAAGCAGGGGAGTGGCAGGCAGAGGGAAAAGCAGACTCCCCACTGAGCAGGGAGCCCGATTCAGGACTTGATCCCAGGACCCGGAGATCATGACCTGAGCTGAAGGCAGAGGCTTAACCAACTGAGCCACCCAGGCAACCTGAACCATTAATTTCTTTTGTGTGTCTTTGGGTAGAAAGAGGGTTTGTTGCATGCAATCAAAACAAATTGTTTTGACTGACTTAGGGCCCACTCAAAATTGTGTTTGTACTGGAAGGAAATAAATTTTTCTCCCTTTAACCCAACTCTGAATCAGTGTAGGAATTTGAAAATAGTCTCAGCCCATCAAGATGGGGTTAGCATATGTTGCTTTATCTGTACACAGGTGCCATACATGAAAATCTCAACAAGTTAAAACTGGAAGAAACCCAAAACATTTGTGACCTAAAAAGGTGAAGTGACCATCCCAGGACCATATGTTGTGGTACAATCAAAGGGCCGTGGTGTCAGAGTCTTCTACTCTTTTTCATTATCTTTTAGAGAAATGAATTTCAAAATTTAAGATCTTGCATATAAGTGGATTGAAATATCAACTTACTGAGTGGAGGTCAACTTTCTTAAATAAATGAAATAGAATAAATAACCTCAGAACATATCACACATAAGAAGGGAAAGTAATATTTTGTGAGGCTGCATTTCAGTTGTATATAAAAATAAATATATATCCACATATACATAAAATCAACATGATGAGTCCAACATGAACTAAGTGCTTTTATTGTGGTTCTTGGTCAGAGTTTGAAAGCCTCTTTACTGCATGTTTAGATTCCTTTCGAGCACAATTACATGTGAAAATAGGGGAGAAGGGTGCCTGGGTGGCTCAGTCGTTAAGCGTCTGCCTTCAACTGGGGTCATGATCCCAGGGTCCTGGGATTGAGCCCCGCATCAGACTCCCTGCTCGGCCCTCTCCCACACCCCTGCTTGTGTTCTCTCTCTCACTGTTGTCTCTCTCTGTCAAATAAATAAATAAAATTTTTTTGAAAAAAAGTAGGGGAGAAAGTATATTTTTCATAATAGGAAAGGGTCTCCAAGCATCTCAGTCTAGCTAGCCCCTTTGGATGGCATAGATTCTAATGAAGGCTCTGAGTCTGGGTTGCAAACACATTTTCCCTGTTTGTCTTCCACATCACTGAGCTACCAGTAACAAGAGCATTCTCTTGGAACGCTTTTGGAATTCTTTGGGGGATGAAAGTGCTGCATAAAATCAAGTCTGATCTGTTTATGGATGTAATTCCCTGTGCCCAGAGATCAGGACGAGCACTGCGGTCGGAATTACACTGCATCTGATTCTCATTAACTGCCCGTGATTTCCCCCCTGGATCTGGCTTCTCTGCCCTCTCTGAATTACTGCGCACATGGCTGGCTCCCGTAGATTGCTCAGCCCCGGTCATCTGCAGTCGAGTCCGCTGCTCTGTTATAACCCACACTGCAATTTGAGCGGACCCATATCAGGAGTCTTCGAGACATAAAAATTCTATCTAATGATTAAAGCAACTCCCTGAGCTCAATGCTGCTGACTTTACAGAGTTTATTACCAAAGACTGCAGAGAAGGGCTCAATTTGATTTCTTAGGCTTAGAGAAAGAAAACCAGACAATAAATGTTTATTACCAAAACTTGGCCAGCCAGAGAGGCCTATCTCAATCCCTTTTTAATACTAGAAGAGTGTTGCACACATTTTCTCAACCTAATAAATACTGATGTAGTGCCTACTATGTGCCAGGCATGTCCTCGATGCTTAACAATGATCAGCTCATGGAAACTTTGTAACAACTGTCAGTCAGGGTGAGCTAAGTTTTGCTGCAGTGATGAACAGCTTTCAGATCTCAGCATTACAACGACTGGTGTTTATTTCTTCCTCGCATTGGTTTTTCTTTGGGTTGGTGTGTGTATCAGTGAAAGGCTCTGCTCCACATTGTCCACTCTTGGGTATCCTGACCACACAACGGCAAATTGCAGGCCACTGTGGCAGGGGAACAGAGGGTGTGCAAGAGTCATTCGGTTTTGTTGTTGTTGTTTTTTAATTTAAAAATTTTCCCCAATTGTCCCAATTTTATTATTGTGCACCAATTCTTAAAGACTTCTACCTGGAAGTGATACATTCCTTTCGCTCACTTTTCATTCGCTAAACCAAATGGGAGGCCTTACCCAACTTGAGGAGAACAAGGAAGTACTACCCTACCATGTTTCTGGAAGAAAGAGAAGTTGGTTTATTCATTGAACAATAAAAATGATGGTTGTGGGATGCCTGCCTGGCTCAGTCAGTAGAGCATGCAACTCTTGATCTCCGGGCTGTGAGTTCAAGCCCCATGATGAGCTTATGTCAAAAATAAATAAATAAATAATAAATAAATAATAAATAAATATGTTTTTAAAGAAATGACTGTTGCAACTATTCACTAAAGAATGTGCTTACAATTCCTATTTTATGGATGAGAAAACTGAAGCACAGTGTTTCCATAACCTGCCCTAAGTCACAAAACCAGTAAATGGAGTAGGGTTACCAGGTTTGCCAAAGAAAAACACAGGGTGCTCAGTCAAATTTGAATTTCAGACACACAAATAATTTGTAGTGTAAATATATCTGATATGCAGATTTGAAACATTTTTTGCTAAAAGTATGTTTGTTGTGCATCTGAAATTTAAATTTAACCAGGTGTCCTGTATTTTATCTGGCTACCTTAAAGTGGAGCAGTTAGGATTTGAACCCAAATATTCTGGCTCCAGAGATGAATATTCTATTGAGTGCCAATCTCCTGCTTCTGTGATTTCCTACTGTTCCTCTGCCAATGTTAATCTTTTCTCCTTAACCATATGATAAGGCTGAAAGCTAATTTGAAGACTTCTCTATCAAAGAAAAAACAGTGTTCTAGAAACATTATTTCTCTGGTAGTTTCATCTAGAGTCCTAGAAGTTGTGGTGTGTGTTTTTGG
>LNAC01001090.1:2770-59897 GCA_002007465.1 Ailurus styani
GTATCTGTCCAACAAGAAGTTCTAACAATTTTAAATATCTATGCCTCTAACATGGGAGCAGCCAATTATATAAACCAATTAATAACAAAATCAAAGAAACACATTGACAAGAATACAATAATAGTAGGAGACTTTAACACCCCCTTACTGAAATGGACAGATCATCTAAACATAAGAACAACAAGGAAATAAAGGCTTTAAATGACACCCTAGACCAGTTGGACATCACAGATATATTCAGAACATTCCATCCCAAAACAACAGAATACACATTCTTCTCTAGGGCACATGGAACATTCTCCAGAATAGATCACATCCTGGCTCACAAAGCAGGTCTCAACCAGTACCAAAAGATTGGAATCATTCCCTGCATATTTTCAGACCACAATGCTCTGAAACTAGAACTCAATCAAAAAGAGGAAAGTTGGAAAGAACTCAAATACATGGAGGCTAAAGAACATCCTACTAAAGAATGAATGGGTCAACTGGGAAATTAAAGAAGAATTTACAAAATCCATGGAAACAAATGAAAATGAAAACACAACTGTTCAAAATCTTAGGGACACAGCAAAAGCCGTCCTAAGAGGAAAGTATATAACAATACAAGCCTTTCTCAAGAAACAAGAAAGGTCTCAAGTACACAACCTAACCCTACACCTAAAGGTGATGAAGAAAGAACAGCAAAGAAAGCCTAAACCCAGCAGGAGAAGAGAAATAATAAAGTTCTGAGAAAAAATCAATGAAATAAAAACCAAATGAACAGTAGAACAAATTAATGAAACTAGGAGCTTGTTCTTTGAAAGAATTAATAAGATTGATAACCCTCTGGCCAGACTTATCCAAAAGAAAAGAGAAAGGACTCAAATTAATAAAATCATGAATGAAAGAGGAGAGATCACAGCCAACACCAAAGAAATACAAACAATCATAAGAACATATTATGAGCAACTATACACCAGCAAATTTGACAATCTGGAAGAAATGGATGCATTCCTAGAGTCATATAAACTATCAAAACTGAACCAGGAAGAGATAGAAAACCTGAATAGACCCATAACCAGTAAGGAGATTGAAGCAGTCATCAAAAATCTACCAATAATCAACAGCCCAGGGCCAGATGGCTTCCCAGGGGAATATTACCAAACATTTAAAAAGAATTAATACCTATTCTCTTGAAATTGTTCCAAAAAATAGAACTGAAAGGAAAACTTCCAAACTCCTTTTATGAGGCCAGCATTACCTTGATCCCAGAACCAGACAAAGACCCCATCACAAAAGAGAATTACAGACCAATATCCTTGATGAACACGGATGCAAGAATTCTCACCAAAATACTAGCCAGTAGGATCCAACAGCACATTAACCATGATCAAGTGGGATTTATTCCCGTGGTGCAAGATTGGTTCAACATTCACAAATCAATCAGTGTGATACAATGCATTAATAAAAGAAAGAACAAGAACCCTATGATCCTCTCAATAGATGCTGAAAAAGCATTTGACAAAGTACAGCTTCCTTTCTTGTTCAAAACTCGCAATGTAGGCATAGAGGGTACATACCTCAATATCATCAAAGCCATCTACAAAAAACCCACAGCGAATATCATTCTAAATGTAGAAAAACTGAGATCATTTTCCCTAAGGCCATGAAAACAGCAGGGCTGTCCACTATCACCACTGCTATTCAACATAGTACTAGAAGTCCTAACCTCAGCAATCAGACAACAAAAAGAAATAAAAAGCATCCACGTCAGCAAAGAAGAAATCAAACTCTCACTCTTTGAAGATGATATGATACTTTATGTGGAAAACCCAAAAGACTCCACCCCAAAACTGCTAGAACTCATACAGGAATTCAGTAAAGTGTCAGGATATAAAATCAATGCACAGAAATCAGCTGCATTTTTATATACAACCACAAGACAGAAGAAAGGGAAATTAAGGATTTGATCCCATTTACAATTGCACCCCAAACCATAAATTATCTAGGAGTAAACCTAACCAAAGAGGCAAAGAATCTGTACTCAGAAGACTATAAAGTACTCTCTGAAAGAAATTGAGGAAGACACAAAGAAGTGGAAAAACTTTCCATGCTCATGGATCGGAAGAACAAATATGGTGAAAATGTCTATGCTACCTCAAGCAATCTACACATTTAATGCAGTTTCCATCAAAATACCATCAATTCTTTTCAAGGAAATGGAACAAGTAATCCTAAAATTTATATGGAACTGGACAAGACCCCGAATAGCCCAAGGAATGTTGAAGAAGAAAGCCAATGTTGGTGGCATCACAATTCCGGACTTGAAGCTTTATTACAAAGCTGTAATCATCAAGACAGTATGGTACTGGCACAAAAACAGACATATAGACCAATGCAACAGAATGGAGAGCCCAGAAATGGATCTTTAACTCTATGGTCAAGTAATCTTTGACAAAGCAGGAAAGAATGTCCAATGGAAAAAAAAAGACAGTGTTTTCAACAAATGGTGTTGGGAAAATTGGACAGCCACATGCAGAAGAATGAAACTAGACCATTTCCTTACACCACACACAATAATAGACTCGAAATGGATGAAAGACCTCAGTGTGAGACAGGAATCCATCAAAATCCTAGTATCATCTTTCTGGTGTTATAGCCTGAAATATATATATCCTGAATCTAACCATGAGGGAAAATCAGGCAAATACAATGAAAGACATTATACTTTTTTTAAAGCATAAAATGGAGAAGACTTTATTCTTCAAAAATGCTAATTTCATAAAATACAAAAAAAAATGTGTGGAAATGTTCTAGATCAACAGAGAGTAAAAATACATGACAACTACATTCAATACCTGATCCTGGACTGGATTCTCTACTTGCAGAAACAATCAAACATGCTAAAAAGGAGAGTCAATTGCAATAGTTGGATTCTGGAATGTTCCATCTGTAAAATATGGAAAGTAGATGATATTCAAGTATCATATCAATGTTAAATTTAATGATGTTGATAACTGTATTGTGGTTTTGTAAGAGAATACTGAAGTATTTATGAGGAAAGGGGCCATGATATAGGCATATTATCAAATAGTTCAGGAAAATAAACTACGATACATGTACAGTTGACATTTGAACAGCACAGAGCTAGGAGTACCAACCCCTAATCCCCTGCATAGTCAAAAGTCTGAGTATAACTTTTGACTCCCCCAAAGCTTAATTACTCATTTCCTACTGTTGACTGGAAGCCTTACCAATAACATAGTCAATTAACCCCTATTTTATATGTTACACGTATTACATGATGAATTCCTACAATAAAGTAAGGTAGTGAGAAGAAAATTTTATTTTGAAAATAATAAGGAAGAGAAAATACATTTACAGTACCATACTGTATTTACCTAAAAAAAATATCCATGCGTAAGTGGACCCATGCAGTTCAAACCCAGGTCGTTCAAGGGTCAACTGTACAGATAGTTAAATAGATGGTAGATAGACACACACATACGTACATATAGATAGAATAAACAGTAAGCAAATGATAGAACAAGTGGAAAAAAAACAGCAATAGGGGAATCTGAGTAAAGGGTAAATGAGTATTCTTTGTACTTTTCTTATTCTTACAACTTTTCTATAATTTTGAAAATATATCCAAAGAAAACATTTTTAAAAATATAGCTCATGATCCATCCCATCCTTAGAAACCTTCCCTGCCTAGTTTTGTGGAGGTTCTCAGGGCTTCAGAATAGCAAAGGATGTCACCTGTGGATTTGCAAGTTTTGGCAAATGTGAACTCATCTCAATTATTTGTGGGAAATCTTCCAAGAGAAGAATAATTTCTCAACAAATATTTACTGCGTGCCAAGCACTGTGTTACATACATGCTGGAATAAAAGGTGACTAAAGCAAGCTTCTTGCCCTCAAGAAGTTCATGAATAGACATGTAAACTATGTGCCAAGTGCTATAATTACAGAAATGCACAGGTTCTAGGAGAAGCCAGAGAGACATATCTTATTCAACCAGGTGTGGAGATCAGAGGTAGCAAAGTAATGTGGAGAGGACAGGGAACATTTCCCAGGGAAGATTCTTGAGTTAAGCCTGATGGACAATAAGAAGGGGAGAAGGACATTCTTGGCAGACAGAAAGAAACAAAGAAGTAAGATAATAGTCAAGAACACAGACTCTGGAACCACACTTCATGGGTTCAAATCTCAAATCTGCCACTTATTAATTGCATGACCTTGTGTAAGTTAATTAGCCTCTCCCTGTATCAGTTTACATGGTAATGATGACATTATCTACCACATAGGTTAGTTACTGATGCTTAAACTATAAGAGATGGTACATTTAGGCTAGCTATGACCTGACACATAATAGGTTCCAAATAAATATGAGTTCAGTTCATATAACTTTCAGGAAATTAAAAGTTTCTGTCAATAGAATACAAGGTTCATGTCAGGGAATGTAGGGAGAAAGGAGGGAGGATATGATGCCAAGCTAAGGAATTCATACTTTAGCCTAAAGGCAATGAGAAGTTATTAAGAAGTTTTAATGACTTGATTTAGTTTGTTTTAGAAAGGTCTTTCTGGCTTGGAGAATGAAGGAGGGTAAGAATAGGGGTGAGAAACCCACAGCGAATATCATTCTCAATGGAGAAAAACTGAGAGCTTTTCCCCTAAAGTCAGGAACACGGCAAGGCTGTCCACTATCACCACTGCTATTCAACATAGTACTAGAAGTCCTAGCCTCAGCAATCAGACAACAAAAAGAAATAAAAGGCATCCAAATCGGCAAGGAAGAGGTCAAACTCTCACTCTTTGCAGATGATATGATACTTTATGTGGAAAACCCAAAGGACTCCACTCCAAAACTGCTAGCACTCATACAGGAATTCAGTCAAGTGTCAGGATATAAAATCAATGCACAGAAATCAGTTGCATTTCTATATACCAACAACAAAACAGAAGAAAGAGAAATTAAAGAGTCAATCCCATTTACAATTGCACCCAAAACCATAAGATACCTAGGAATAAACCTAACCAAAGAGGCAAAGAATCTGTATTCAGAAAACTATAAAGTACTCATGAAAGAAATTGAGGAAGACACAAAGAAGTGGAAAAACATTCCATGCTCATGGATGGGTAGAATAAATATTGTGAAAATGTCTATGCTACCTAGAGCAATCTACACATTTAATGCAATCCCCATCAAAATACCAGCAATTTACTTCAAAGAAATGGAACAAATAATCCTAAAATTTATATGGAACCAGAAAAGACCCCGAATAGCCAAAGGAATGTTGAAAAAAAAAAGCAAAGTTGGCGGCATCACAATTCCAGATTTCAAGCTCTATTACAAAGCCGTCATCATCAAGACAGTATGGTACTGGCACAAAAACAGACACATAGACCAGTGGAACAGAATAGAGAACCCAAAAATGGACCCTCAACTCTATGGTCAACTAATCTTCGACAAAGCAGGAAAGAATGTCCAGTGGGAAAAAGACAGTCTCTTCAACAAATGGTGTTGGGAAAACTGGTCAGCCACATGCAGAACAATGAAACTGGATCATTTCCTGACACCACACACAAAAATAGACTCAAAATGGATAAAAGACCTCAATGTGAGAAAGGAATCCATCAAAATCCTCGAGGAGAACACAGGCAGCAACCTCTTCGACCTCAACCGCAGCAACTTCTTCCTAGGAACCTCACCAAAGGCAAGGGAAGCAAGGGCAAAAATGAACTATTGGGACTTCATCAAGATTAAAAGCTTTTGCACAGCAAAGGAAACAGTCAACAAAACCAAAAGACAACTGACAGAATGGGAGAAGATATTTGCAAATGACATATCAGATAAAGGGCTAGTATCCAAAATCTATAAAGAGCTTCTCAAACTCAACACCCATAAAACAAATAACCCAGTCAAGAAATGGGCAGAAGACATGAACAGACATTTCTCCAAAGAAGACATCCAAATGGCCAACAGACACATGAGAAAGTGCTCAACATCACTCGGCATCAGAGAAATACAAATTAAAACCACAGCGAGATACCACCTTACACCAGTCAGAATGGCTAAAATCAACAAGTCAGGAAATGACAGATGTTGGCGAGGTTGCGGAGAAAGGGGAACCCTCCTACACTGTTGGTGGGAATGCAAACTGGTGCAGCCACTCTGGAAAACAGTATGGAGATTCCTCAAAAAGTTGAAAATGGAGCTACCCTACGACCCAGCAATCGCACTACTGGGTATTTATCCTAAAGACACAAAGGTAGTGATCCTCAGGGGCACGTGCACCCGAATGTTTATAGCAGCAATGTCCACAATAGCCAAACTATGGAAAGAACCTAGATGTCCATCAACAGATGAATGGATAAAGAAGATGTGGTATATATATACAATGGAATATTATGCAGCTATCAAAAGAAACGAAATCTTGCCATTTGCAACGACATGGATGGAACTGGAGGGTATTATGCTGAGCGAAATAAGTCAATCAGAGAAAGACAATTATCATATGATCTCTCTGATATGAGGAACTTGAGGGGCAGGGTGGGGGGTTGTGGGGGGTAGGGAGGGAAAAATAATGAAACAAGATGGGATGGGGAAGGAGACAAACCATAAGAGACTTCTAATCTCATAAAACAAACTGAGGGTTACTGGGGGGTGGGAGGGTAGGGATAGGGTGGATGGGTTATGGACATTGGGGAGGGTTTGTGCTTTGGTGAATGCTGTGAAAGATGTAAGCCTGATGATTCACAGACCTGTACCCCTTGGGCAAATAATAAAAATAAAATATAAAAAAAAAGAATAGGGGTGAGAAAACCAACGAGGATTTCATTGCATCAGTTCAGATGAGAGGAGATTAGAATCTGGGATAGGGTAGTGAAGCAGAGTGTTACTGAGGAGGGAACGTATCCAAGAGTCATCACAGGAGTAGAAGTCGAGGTTAATTTCCAGATGCCTGACTGAACACCAGAATGGATAAAGGCTCCATCCTCTGAGATAAAGAATGGAGAAAGAGCAAGATTTGGGTAGTGGAGGATAGATGATGAGTTGAGTTTTCACCATGGTGAGCTTGAAGAGCCTGTGGGACATCCAAGTGGAGATGTCTAATAAAAGATAGGATGTAAGGATGCCTGGGTGGCTCAGTTAGTTAAGCTTCGGACTCTCGGTTTTGGCTCAGGTCATGATTTCAGGGTTGTGAGACTGAGCACCATATGGGGGCTCTGCACTCAGCAGGGAGTCTGCTTCCACTCTCCCTCTGCCCCCCAAAGAAATAAATAGAAATCTTTAAAATAATTTAAAAATGTAAAAAAATTAAAAATATAAGATGTACAAGTTTAGGATTTGCTATTACTTAAGACTCACAAAGCAAATTCTACCGTTTTGTACCTGTGGGGCCTTCAACCATCCATATGCCTTTGCTGAGCCACCATTTCCTCCACTGTAAGATGACTGTAATAATTAAAATGCCCTAGTATAAGTGAAAATCACTCAATAAGGTATAAAGTATGTTACAAGTGCCAGATATTTTTATTTTGGGGAGGGTTGACACAAAAATCTTACTTTTAGATCATCTCTTGGTAAACTTCAGGAAACCCTTCCCCTCTGAGGCAATAAAAAGAGCTTCAAGAATACATAGGAACAACCCTGCCTGTCCTAAATGTGTGTTTTTCTCTCTTCCTAATTTATCTAGATTAAAAATAGGTCAGAAACCTGTAAGTAAGTCTCAATGGGCTGGAGGGGGATGAAGCTTAGCTTGTACTGCAGAGACCAAAAGTTGAGGTAGAATTTAAAATTCTAGAGGTATGTCATTTGTATTGAGAGCTGGGCAATTTCTAGACACAATGGTTAAATTTCAGACCCTGACTAGAGGCAGCCTTGCAAGACCTTTTGCAAAGTGTTTGGTTCTCATCACCCTTTATGGAGGTAGGTGTGGTTTGTAACTACAGAGGCCATATAGCAGGCACCCTAATTCTCTGTACTGAACTTTTCTCTGCAAATCCTTAGGGGTTTGTCTGCAAAAATTGTACCATTGTTTTAATGACCTTGCCTCATAATTTTCCTCTGGAAGTCTTCACAAGCCCCCAGATTCTTTTAGAACAGCAGATATAGAATTAGTTATTCAGGTTGTAAAACTGACTTTATTTGTAGAAAGTGGGAGAATATAGTCTCTCCATGGGGAGAGATTATACAGTCTTTCTATTTAGTTTAGTTGTCAGAGATTCACTTATTAACTGGTATTTTATTGGGGTTATATTTTTGTTGCATCCCGAGACTTTATGACCCTGATCTCTGAATCAATCATCTTTGAATCTGTGGGCTCAACAAATGCATGATTTCCTCAAAATCTCTGTCACTCTCTATGTGGGTGATAAGGAGTTTCAATTTTCTCACCTGTAAAATAGAAACATTAATACAAATCTTACAGGGTTGTTGTGAGAACTGAATGAGATTATACATTGAAAGTGCCTACCCTCCTCATTCATTCAAAATGTATTTACTGAGAACCTACTATGTGCCAGACACTGCTATATGCATTGAGGATACATCAATGAACAAAGACAAATAGTTCTACCTGTATGGAGTTGATACTATAGGGAGGGAAGTTTGAGAAACAACAAAGGAAGTAAAATATATAATATGACGGATGGTGATAAGGGCTATGGAGTAAAATAAGACAGGATGGGCACTAGTAAGTGCCAGGGTTGGAGATCACCACACAATAGATGCTTCATAAATGTTAGTTATTTCTGTTAAGTGTCTCTGTCTTCTATACTTCAAGCATATTACTTTGATACAGAACTCAAAGACACATATGAAAACCTAATTATGGATCAGGGATGCACTAGGTTTTGGGGGTATAGTGGTGAATAGAGCATAATCCATAGCCACAAGAATCATTTCAATATTTGTAGTAAGTGCTCAGACATAGCGTGAGCAGGGCAGAGGGTAGACCAGAGTTAACACAGTTAATGGAGGTACGATGCCTAACCTGAGACTCAAAGTCTCAGAGGAAAGGAGAGGGAAAGGGTGAACTTGGCAGAAGGAATTATCAAAGCAAAGTCATGAGGCCATGGACTAGTGAGGTGAATTAAGGAGGAACTACATGAAGTTCAGTGGATATAGAGTGGCAGGAGAGGAAGTCAGGGAAGTAGGCACAAGTAAGGAGGACGTGGAGAGTCAGGTCATGGATATCACTCAGAGGACACCTGGGAGACAATGGAACAACTGGAAGTTTGGGGGTAGGGAAGTTACATGGTCAAATTTTCATTTTTGAAGGATTTCTTTGTACAAAAGAGAAAGTAAAAGAAAAAAGATCATGCTGGCTACAGTTTATAAGATAGACTACAAGGAAGTCAAATCTAGATGCAGGGAATCCAGATAGGACAATACTAGAAAAGTGCATGTAGGAGAGGATATGAAAGTATGGATCACAGGAGGTAGAGAAAAAGGTGGATTTGAAAGTATTTAGGAAGTAAAACTGGAAGGCCTTAATGGCTAACTCAATAAAGAATGAAAACTCAAGAGTGGCTTCCAAGTTTCTGGCTTGGGTTAATGGTAGTGCTATAATGAGAAGTACAGAACAAATGATGGATTCCCTGGAAAAAGATCATGAATTCTATTTTGGACACTCTGAACATAATTAAATGGCTTACTTCCAGAAGACACTTTTTTGAGATTTTGTATACTTAAAAGTTTTTAGTCAGGCATACCTGGGTCCAGACTATAACACTGTGATAATAATAAAAATTTACATAATAAGATGATAAGGCAGATAAAAAATAATCTAATGCACATGAATTGCTTAGCACAATCCCTAACACTGTAAATTCTAAGTATAGATTAGCTATTTTTATTAGCCTCTTATCTGAGCTCAGATCACGCTTCCCACTTCTACTCATCTCTCCTAAGTTTGCTTTTAAGGTTTTCTATCTGACTTACTTCTGACCTCTTAGCATACTCCTTTGAGAGCTGCCCCATGAATTCCTATAATCTGCATTAATCATCCTGTTTACTTTCTAGTTTCTTCATGGTTTTGAAAAAACTTCATCTTTTTTCTGTACATGTTTTCCTGCTGAGTCACCATCTCAAGCTCCCCTTGACCTTCAGATCACCAAGATTCATACTGCTTGCTTAGAAGGAATTTTAACAGGCATTTCTCTCCAGGTAAAAGTCTACTTGGGGGGGTGCCTGGGTGGCCCAGTTGTTAAGCCTCTGCCTTCGGCTCAGGTCATGATCTCAGGGTCCTGGGATCGAGCCCTGCATCAGGCTCCCTGCTGAGGGAGCCTGTTTCCTCCTCTCTCTCTGCCTGCCTCTCTGCCTACTTGTGATCTCTCTCTCTCTGTCAAATAAATAAATAAAATCTTTTAAAATAAAAGTCTACTTGGGATCACAATGAGCATTAAATACCCCTTCTATCATCTGGTAATTTGTTATGGGATGAGACTGCCCAGTGCAACAATTTTTGATGATGACATTTAGCACCTGTTAGGCCAGGGGCTTGAGATTTATTCTTCCATTTCATCCCTATAAACCTTATGAGGTCAGTGCTAGTATTATCCCAATTTTGTTGCCAGAATCTAGTGTTTATTGAGCGCTTACATGATACCAAGTACTGTGTTAAGCACTTTGTATACATTAACTTATTTAATTCCCAGACCATCTGAAAATCTAAGTACCATTATTAGCCCCATTATTCAAATGAACAAACCAAGCTCTGGACAAGTTAAAGTAAGATCCTTTAGGTCACACAGCTGATAGTGGCTGATTTGGGATGGAAATACGAGTGTGTATGCTGCTTTTTCTTTCTTTTTTGAGTATGTTTGCTTTTATGCCCTGCTGTGTGCCACAGTAGACATAGAAAGGAAGGGCTGAGGAGTGGAAGCATATGAATACGCAAATCAGATAGTAGGTGAGGGTGCTGTATATCTTTGTATTGAAAGGCAAAATTAATTTGATTTCTCAGTTGGCTTTACTTGTAAGGTAATGATTAGGAAATAAATTTAAGAGGGCTGGCATTTAAAATTCTTTCCACCTCCTTCCCACTTCTGACCCCCCAAACCAAACCCATGTTAAAACTTCTGAAGTCAGTAATCACAGTGAAGTGGGAAGGAAGAAACTATAATATGGCCCACTCTTCTAATGCAATAATTTTCGTTTTCTGTAGTCCTTTCCAGGTTGTGTCCATATTAAGACAATTTTACCTGGTTGCAATTATTTTGTATTTTGCTTTATTTATTTAACATGATAAATTGAACCTCTTATCATTCCTGTTTCATTTATTGGTGGACCCTAGCATACATCAAGTTGTTCAGGATTAAAATTATTTCCAGTTTCTCACTAGTTAAAGTAATACTGCACTGACAATCTCTGTGTCTGTAGACTTTTGTTTACCTTCTGCTGAAGTCTGTCTTTAGAATAGAATTCCCGGAGAGGCATTGCGGTGTCAAAGGGCAGGAACATAATTATGGCTCTTGAAAATTACCAAATTGGTTTCCCAAGGGATCAGACCTATTTGCATTGAAGTTGTAAGAGTGCAAGCTCATCACTAGCAGACAGATTTTTTAGTTGCTATTTTTCTTGCCATGTTTTAAATTTAGTCTTGATATTTATTGTTTCTATGATTAGATACATACTCAAGACAGTGTGAAGGTGGCAGTAAAATAAAAGTTATGAATAAGGAATGAAATTACTGGCCACAATTAAAAATCCCTTTCAGGACTTAATATCCAAAATATATAAAGATTTCATATAACTCAATAACAATAGAAAAAATAACAAACTATTTGAATAAAATGTGGATAAAGGATATGAATAGACATTTTTCCAAAGAAGAGAAACAGATGGCCAACAAATAAATGAAAAGATGCACAACATCACTCATCATCAGGGAAATGCAGGTTAAAACCACAATGAGATATCACTTTACACCTGCAGAATGGCTAAAATAAAAACACAAGAAATAACAAATGTTGGTTGAGGATGTGGAGAAAAAGGAATCCTCATGCACATTGTTTGTGGGAATATAAATTGGTGAATATATTTATATTTATAAATATAAGATGGAAAAAGTATGGAAGTTCTTCAAAATATTAAAAATAATTTATAGGAGTGTCTGGGTGGCTCAGTCAGTTAAACATCTGCCTTTGGCTCAGGTCATGATCCCAGGGTCCTGGGATTGAGTCCTTCCCTGGGGAATCCCTGCTTAGCAAGGAATCTGCTTTTCCCTCTCCCTCTGCCCCTCCCACCAAATTGTGTGTGCTCTCTCTCTCAAATAAGTAAAATCTTTAAAAATAGTGTATAGAATTGTCAAATCAATATGTTGTATGCCTGAAACCTAATATAACATTGTATGCCAATTACACTGCAATCTAAAAAATGAAAAAAATAGAACTACCATATAAGCCAATGACTCCACTACTGAAAATATATCTGAAGCAAATGAAAACACTAATTTGAGAAGATATATGCTCCCCTATGTTCATTGTGCCATTATTTACAATTGTCAAGATATGGAAGCAACCTAAGTCTCCATCAACAGATAAATGGATAAAGAACTATATATACATACACACACACATATACACAATGGAGATATATATATATATATATACATATATACACAATGTATACACACATATACACATATGTATTTGTGTGTATATGTACATATATACACAATGGAATACTACATGTCCAAAAAAAAGAATAAAATCTTGCCATTTACAACAACATGGATGGGCCTTGACAACATTATGCTAAGTGAAATGTCAGACAGAGAAAGACAAATACTGTGTGATTTCACTTATATGTGAAATCCAGAAAATGAAACAAACAAACAAAACAAAACAAAACAAAACCCAGACTCATGAATACAGAGAACAGATTGGTGATTGTGAGAGGAGGGTGGTTGAGTGAAAGGGATCAAGAAGTACAAACTTCCAGTTACAAAATAAATGTCATGGGGATGTAAGGTACAACATGGGGAATACACTCAATAATATTTTATTAACTTTGTATGTTGACAGATGATAACTAGATTTATTGCAATGATCATTTCACAATGTATATGAATGTCAAATCACTATGTTGTACATCTGAAACTAATATAATATTGTATGTCAATTGTACCTCAATAAAAATAATACTTACAATAACAAAAAATAAAATAAAATCCCTTTAAGAGTATTCGTGTCCATGAAGGTCTCTCAGCAGGCTTGCTTTTCAGATCCATTTTTCCATAATGTGATGATAAGTGGAAATATGACCAGCCTGGCTGGTCTGGTTGGAAAGGTAAAATGGAGAGTGGGGAAAGACATCAGCAGTGTTGGGAGACCTGGCGTGTGGCACATGTAACGAGGACATAGAAGGCAGAATCACAGTTTGAGGATGAACTGAGAAGACCATTGACCCCAGAGTTTCATTTATTCTGTAATTAAACCACTGGTACCTCCCTCACAAAGAAACTAATTTTTAGTCAGACTAATTAAAATCAAGAAGTAGTACTGGTTACCAGAGGACAGATCGTTAGGGGGAACAGGGATTAATAGTATACTTATCGTGATGAGCTCTGACTAATGTACAGAATTGTTCAATCATAAAAAATAAAAATAAAATAACCTTAAAAATTCAAAACACTACTTCTCATTCATTTCTTTGAAAGTTTAATCAAGGTGATATTAATGTGATTTTATTAATAATTATTTAAGATCCACTGGAAAACTAGGTACTATACTGAACAACCTAGGAAAATTGTCATATTTAAATAGCTCTTCAGCAATTCATTATATTTTAACTAAATGTTACTCAAAACCTAAAAAGAATGATGGACTTTTGGAGAGCAATTTGATAACCTTGATCAAAATATTAAGTGTGTATATTTGTGACCCAGCATTCTCATATCTTTATAAATTTATCCTATCTTAAAGAAATATGCATAAAAGTATCCTGAAATGTAAGTGTGAAAGTGTTTGTTGCAGCATAGTTTGCAATATAAATAATTAGAAACCTAAATGTCCAATATTGGGTAGTTATTAAATTATTGTACAGCCAAATAATGGAATACTCTACACCCATTAAAAAGAATAAGATAGATCCAAATGTACTGACATGAAAAGATGTCCATGATATATAACAAAATTAAAAAAGTAAGTTGTAGAAGAGTATTCATGGGCTATTTCTTTTTTTCCCCTAAAGATAGATATCTATATATGTTTGTGTATTCATAGAAACAGGTCTGGAAATGATATAGAACAAAATGTTTTCACATTTACTTCAGGGTGGGGTTGGGTGGGGATATGAGGATTTCTGTACTGTTTACATTTCTTTTACAAGAATTTTCTATTATTCTTGTAATTAAAAATAAGTACTTCCAAAATAGTAAAAAAGAAGAATATAGTAATAGAAGAACCTCCCTTATAAGGTTGTTTTCAAGGATTGAAGAAAACAATATATACAAGGTGCTTTGAGTAGTTACTGACATATAGTGAGCACTCAAGAGGTCTGAGGTGTGATCGTTATTATTTCCCAAGATGCCATAATCAATAAAGAGGAAAACTTGGATTTTTAATCCAGGTTTGCTGACCACCAAACATTCTCTCTTCATTAAATCAAGGAGCCCACTTAAAACTTGTATATGTTGCTAGCAAACCCTGTTGAACCACCCAAACTGTTTGTTTATACTCTGATTTCTCCTAGTGATCCACATGCAGTGGCAATGTTGGAATTTAAGACTCATCTTCTAGCTCTTGTGGAACACCACCTTTTCCCCAACAGACGAGACCACTTCTTCCTTTTATATATACATTAAGCTTGGACTAGTGGCTCATGGGAAATGGTAATTTCACACTAAGAAAGCCAACGCCCTCTTTTCTCTGTCCAAATATAATTCTGCCAGCGCTAAGAGAAGCTTCGATTCTGTTTTATTTTCCTTTCTTGAAGCCCAGAGGCTGTATTTAGGCTCGATTTTAAATCCCTAACCTAGAGTCTTGCCTCAGGTCAAGCATAATGAGTAAAGCAATATTTAGGTGGAGAGAAGATTTTGCTAATAGCTAATCATGAGTTAACACTTATTAAGCACTTGAAAATGTTCTAGGTACTCTTCTCAACTCTTCACATTCATTTCTACATTTAATCTTCACAATAACCCTCTATGGTAGGTTCTATTTCTACTAGCTAGAAGAAGAAACTAGGCACAATGGTTAAGTAACTGGCTAAGGGCACTTAACTGGTAAATGTAAGTGCTAGGATTTTATTTAATTCAGGGTCCTAGAACCCACATATACAACCACAACACACTACTGACTCTCATTAATGTAAAAAGGTAATTAATAGGGAGAGGGTAATCTTAGCCTCTAGCACAGTGCCTGACACATAGAAAGAATTTATTATATAGTTTTGGAACAGCGAATGAACTGTTCACTATTTATTCCTCTTTACCATACAACCCAGTAATAATTGTGCATTTAATCAAATAAATTAGACTTATGCTATTAATTTCTCTAATTATAAAATTAAACTGTTTGCCTGGATTAACCTTCAGTATAGCGCCATGTAATTTAATCATCTTTTCAAAATGCAGAAGGCCATTCATTTATCCTTTATTGATTGAGAATACTTTCTAGAAGCCAAGCCCCCATGTGATCTCTAGCAATACAGAAATAGACACGAGAACTCACAGTCTAGTGGAAGAGACATACACATATACAAATACAAATGATACTATCTGATCAGAAGCATTGAAAGGGAGACAAACATGGAAGAACATAAGAGGAAAACTAAGTGTAAATGTATAGTGTTTTTCCTGCCCCCAAATGTCTTCTTCTGGTAACAGATCCTATCCCACCTAGATGGGTACATCACCCATTTTATATGTCAACTTGATGCCCAAATAGCTGGTAAAACATTATTTCTGTGTGTGTCTGTGGGGGTGTCTCTGGAAGAGATTAGCATTTTTATCAATAGACCAAATAAAGAAGATTAGTGCCTGTGGATATCAGCCAACCTGTTGAGGGTCTGAATAAAACAAAAAGGCAGAGAAAGGGCAAATTTGCTATTGACTTGAGCTGGGATATCACTGTTTACAGTTTTTGGACATCAGCGCTCCTGGTTCTCAGACTTTCTGGCTTAGACTGAATTATACCACCAGATTTCCTGGTTCTCCAGCTTGCAGGTAGCAGATAGATCATGGGACTTCTCGTCTCTCTGTTTCTCTGGAGAACCCTAATACACTTGGCTAATTGGAGAATTCTCCTTCTCTGGTCATTGTTAGTGGTTGGACTTAATGGACTTAATTCTCTCAGATTTGCTGGGACTGTTGAGAAAATGGGTCTGTGTTTCCACTGGAGTTGCTAAGTGGAAAAATGCAAATCTGAAGCTCTTTGTGGCTATCTTGGCCACCATGTAGGGAGAGCCTACTGAAGAACTGAGTTAACATAAAGAAGATCAGAACTAAGAGATAGAAACAGATTGCTGATGACATTATTTGAGCACCTGATCTAGCTATGCCTAAAATTACTCCTGTGCTTTTTTTTTTATTTTGACAGAGAGAGATTACAAGTAGGCAGAGAGGCAGTCAGAGAGAGAGGAGGAAGCAGACTCCCTGCTGAGCAGGCAGCCTGATGCAGGGCTTGATCACAGGACCCTGAGATCATGACCCGAGCCAAAGGCAGAGGCTTTAACCCACTGAGTAACCCAGGCGCCCCTGTGCTTTTCAGTTAGTATCAATAACCCTTTTTTTGGCTTAAGTTTATTTGTGTTGTATTTCTGTTACTTGTGAGCAAAAGAGTCCTGATTTATATATCTAGACGTGTGTGTGTGTGTGTGTGTGTGTGTGTGTGTGTGTGTGTGTGAGTACAGGCATGCACACATGTGTGCATGTTGGTTAGTTGAGGAAGGCTTCCTGGAAGAAGTCAGGCCCCGGCTAAGTCTTAAAGTATTGGTAGAAGTTGTCTAAAGCAAAGGCAAATGTAAGCTAGATAGAGAGATGGTATGAGCAAAATTATGGAGATAGGATATACCACAAAATGATGGTAGTGGAGGTAGGGTTTGGTATGGCCAGAGGGTAGAGAAAGAGAGGAGGGAGAGGCAAAGCTGAAGAGCAGGACAGGGGCCAGCTTTGGAGCCTCTGGAATGCTATGTTAAGAAGATGGCAATTAGTATTCCATATATTCCTTTTCTTTTTTTCAAATTTTATTATTATTATTATTATTTGCCCCAAGGGGACATATTCCTTTTCTATAGTACAGCCACATTTTTACATTTTTCCCGTTCTTGTTATTAGTTCTTCAGTAACATGTACCAATAAATAGCATCATGTAAAAAGCTTTCTGGGCTTGGAATTTGGTCAATCTCAGTGTTCTTTTTGGTTCCGAATCACTAGAGGAGCCTCTTTGTGGTGTCCTATTTGCTGGCTGCTCTAGGGAAGGCAATCCTTATCTTCCATTCCATGATTGAGAGATATATCCAGGTGGTTGCCAGAGAAGAGGTGGGGTGGGTTGAATGAAATGGGTGGAAGAAATCAAAGGTACAAACCTCTAGTTATAAAATAAATAAGTCATGGGGAGGTAATGTACAGCATGGTGACTATAGCTGATAACACTGTATTGCATATTTACTAAGAGTAAAATCCTAAAAGTTCTTATTACAAGAAAATAAATTCTGTAACTACATATGGTGGTGGATGGTAACTAGATTTATTGTGGCAATCATTTCTCACTGATACAAAGAGTCAATCATTATATTGTACACCCAAATCTAATACAATGTTACATGTCAATTATGCCTCAATTAAAAAGGAGAGATATCAAGAGACCAACCAGAAAGTTCCTTCTCATAGGACCAAGAATGCCTTTGGTCTTTCAGGCCCAGGGTCACATGTCAGTGATGATTGAACATCAACTATGCCCATGCCCTGTGCTAAACACTGGGGAGAAAATTGAAGACTCAGACATGGTTCATGCCCTCAAGGAACATCCAGCTAAGGGGAGGAGATAATTATGATCAAATATGATCAGGACCACAATGGAGTGATATAAAGGGGGCTGTGGGAAAATCAAGAAAGAATAGCTTAGAGGTATCAAGGAACATTTCTTCTGTAAGTGAAACTTTTGAACTGACTTGAAGAAAGAGTAGGGATTTGCCAAATGGACAAGGATGGAAAGGAGGGCCTTCCGGGCAGGAAGAAAAGTTTGTGAAAAAACATAGAAGTACGAGAATAGGTTGCACTTGGAATAACTGTCCATGATTTGGTATCTCTGGGGATGCACGTGTGGGACTGGGGAGAGCTTGGGACAAGGTTGGGGTGGCATGGGAGAAAAGAGCCAGCTATGTAGGCAGGAGCCACATAAGAATCATAGTCAAGGGAGTTAGATTTTATTCAGTAAACAATGGGAAACCATTGAAAAAAATTAAATTAGAGGAGTGACATAGAGTTTGGGCTTTAGAAAGAGTGCCCTGGTTGCAAAGTGCTGCAAAGCAGAGAATGAATTGGAGGCATCTGGACAGAATTGCAGGCATCAGAGAACGCAGTTAGGAAGCTGTTCTAGTGGTATGTGTGAGATGATGATGGAGTGGCAGTAAACATGAGAAAAGTGAATGGATTTGAGAGCTATTTTAGGACTAAAAATGACAGGTCTCCATGACTGAGTGGATATCAGTGATGTGGGAAGAAAGAGGGAGTTAAGTATGATGGCCAGGTTTCTGAAGTTTAATCTAAACCAGTGAAAGACGAAACAGTGCAAGTGCCCTATGTATTAGAACATCAAGTAACTGTCAGTTTCCTAAGAGTTGTTCCAGAATACTCTCTCTTTAGCAATATGAGCTGCCAGACCCTCAGAGATAGGAGCTGGGCATTCCCAAATTTGAACATTGGTTCTTTTGTGGGACTTTGTTCATGTATCTATATGAGTGGAAGGTTGTGTGTATACACATCTAGGCACAGGTACACCTGCCTGGAACTCTCCCCCCCAAACAAAGTAGTTGGAGAAATGAATCATTTTCTGAAGCCCATCTCCTAGACAAAGGTGGTTCTTTCTTCTTTTGGCTAGGTCATTTTAGATTCAAACCAAAGCAAGATGGTTTCCTCTTTGGCTAATATTTCACAAATGGAGCTCATTTCTACTTAGTCCAAAGTAAAAATAAACTATGGAAGAAAGAAAATAAGTATATCTAATTCTACATTTTGAGTGTCTGCTGTGTATTTCTCCAGAGCTTCATCAAAACTCTAGTGAGTTCTTTGTTTTGCTCAAATGCACACTGAATTGATGTACCTCCTCTGCCTCTATAGGAGAGCAAAATGATGGAAACTTTCTGAAAGCAAAAAGGCTGGGTTTTGTATGTTTGTGCATGTGATTTTTTTTCCTTCCATAGATGGAAGAGTGAGGTAAGAGCTTAATATGTACCAAAAATATTATTTTATTAAGGACCAAGGAGCAAGGAATGGCTCATAGAAAATAGCATCTGAGAAGTAGAGCAGATTGGCTAACCCACAAATCAAAGCAAGGAGTGGCCCCTGTCCAAGCTGGGTACCAAGAAGGGGCCACATTCAAGCCCATATATAAGGTCCAAGCAGTTTGTCTTATTTTCACATTCTTGATATGAAGGAATCAATTCCTGGCTGAAACTCCTCTAGAGCAATGGCAAACATTCATTACAGCCCAGCTGAACCTGTACAAGATGACTGATGTTGCCAATGGCAAATTGAGGTTTTCCAATTGGGCTGACATTAATGTGAACTTAGAACACAAACAAACCAACTCCTGCTCCAACAAGCCTTCCCAGAGAGCACCAGCCACCACAAATGGCAGCCTCTTAGGCACGCGCATGCGCGCGCACGCGCGCGCGCGCGCGCAGACACACACACACACACACAAGCTGTCCAGATTTGTAAGCTTGTGGATGAAGAAGCTCTACTCTATAGTCCCAAACAAAAGACCAAGCCAGTATTCTGAGATTTCATGAGACAATTGATATTTTTTCTGAGTGCATAAAAGCATAGCATGATCTGGGTGGGATACCTTGGCAATAGGAAGAATCTTTATAAAGTTACCCAAGGAGAAAGTAAAATTCCATATTTCTTTAACATTGTGTACTTACAAGGAGTTATTTAACTAAAATAGTTAAATAAAGCTATAGCATTTTGTATACTAATGTTATAGTGGCTTTAACACAAAAGAAACAGGCCTTAACCATAAAGTCTTTCCCTAGCACTAGACAAAATTCTGCAAGAATCACTCTTTAGTAGGATAGTCTACTTAAAATTGTCCTTTGTTTTATTCCCCCAACACACCCTTAGATATATAGCTAAGTTGGAGAGAGGAGCTTGTTGTTGTTTTCATGTAATCTGTATATGAATAATACCTGAAACATTAGCCTTTGTTTCCCTCTCCACTGGTAATTATCATTCCCCCAAATCTCTCCTCTGTGAGAAACATTCAAAAGATCCACAGTAATTGTTGGGCAGGGTGGGGATAAATGGAGAATGAAAGGGAGAGGAGCCATAGAAATCCAAGAATAGTCTAGCAGATCTAATTGATAAGATAAAAAATGGACAACTCTTGATATTATTTATGACAAAATCTGTTTCATTAAAAAATGCTCTGGGTCCCCTTTCGCCTGTGGGTCACCTGATCCAGGAATATTTTGGGCCCATCAGCATTTGATTTTCCAGGGAAGCATGGATGGATGATTAGTAAAACAATGAATCTATTTTGTCTTTGGTTTCACCTATAAAATGGTGACTTTTATTATCTTACCTTATTTTTCCCAAGGTTGTGATGAAATGAAGAAGATGAATTGATAAAAATTCACTGAGTATGTGCCATGGAACACTAGGTAACAATTACAAAACACAGGTTAGATTTCTATAATGTGATAATTTGCCTATGACAAAAGAGAACTTCCCTAGTCAGTAAATAACCTGTAAACAATCTTTGAACCAGAACAGAAATGGTTT
This sequence comes from Ailurus styani, assembly GCA_002007465.1. Taxonomy (NCBI): domain Eukaryota; kingdom Metazoa; phylum Chordata; class Mammalia; order Carnivora; family Ailuridae; genus Ailurus; species Ailurus styani. Next base: position 23,713 of record LNAC01001090.1, read on the forward strand.
CTTAAAGATTTTTTATTTATTTATTTGACAGAGAGAGATTACAAGTAGGCAGAGAGGCAGGCAGAGAGAGAGGAGGAATCAGGCTCCCTGCTAAGCAGGGAGCCCAATGCGGGCCTCAATCCCAGGATGCTGGGATCATGACCTGAGCCGAAGGCAGAGGCTTTAAACCACTGAGCCACCCAGGTGCCCAGAAATGGTTTCTTAAATGGTGACTTCTAGTACACACACAAGAAGAGGGAAGTCTGTGACTCCAGATGGAAGAAAAGGTAAATAAATGGGATTATAACAGCATTTCTATGTAGAACCTGCTTCAAGGGGAGAAGGACAACAATCACTGTGATAACCACGGGGAAAATGGCCTCAAAACCAAATTCATTATCTCTCCCTCTCTTTCCTGAAGACGCTCAGATCAAACTCCCTCCAGGGTCATACAAAGCTTGGGCCTAATACCCACGCATACTTCCTTTTCAAAAAATTTTCCCATGTTGTTTTATTTTATTTTTCTTACTTTAATTCCATTAAGTTAACATACAGTGTTATATTAGTTTTAGGTGTACAAGATAGTGCTTCAACAATTCTATACATTAGTCAGGGCTCATCATGACCAGTGCCCTCCTTAATCCCCATCACCTATTTCACCCATTCTCCTCACCCACCTCCCCTCTGGTAACCATCTGTTTGTTCTCTAGAGTTAAGAGTCTGTTTCTTGGTTTCTCTCTCTTTTTTTTTCTTTTGTTCATTTTTCCCCTTAAATTCCACATATGAGTGAAATCATGTGGTAATCGTCTTTCTCCGACTGACTTATTTCAGTTAGGATTATACTCTCTAGCTCCATCCATGTTGTTACAAAGAGCAAGATTGCATTCTTTTTCTGGCTGAATAGTATTCCAGTGTGTGTGTGTGTGTGTGTGTGTGTGTGTGTGTTGTGTGTGTGTGTGTGTGTGACATCTTCTTTATCCATTTATCTATCAGTGGACACTGGGGCTGCTTCCATAATTTAATAACCCTGCAATAAACGTAGAAGTCCACATATCTTTTGAGTAAATACCCAGTAGTGGAATTACTGGATCATATGATAGTTCTATTTTTAACTTTTTGAGAAAACTCCATACTGTTTTCCACAGCTGGCTGCACCAGTTTGCATTCCCACCAACTATGCAGAGTTCCTTTTTCTCTAAAACCTTACCAACACTTGTTGTTTCTTGAATTTTTTATTTTAGCCATTCTGACAAGTGTGAGGTGTTATTTCATTTTGGTTTTGATTTGCATTTCTCTGATGATGAGTGATGTTGAATGTCTTTTCATGTGTCTGTTGGCCAGATGGATGTCTTCTTTGGAGACAGATGTGCACATAGAGAGATGCCTATTCAATCAGTGCTGTGTTAACAGGCCCATATAGGGACACCTGGGTGGCTCAGTTGGTTAAACCTCTGACTCTGGCTCAGGTGATGATCCCGGGGTCCTGGGATCCAGCCTCATGTCAGCAGGGAACCCCACTCAGCAGGGAGTCTGATTGTCCCTCTCCCTCTGCCCCTCCTGCTCATGCTCCCTCTCAAACAAACAAAAAAACAAACAAACAAATATATTCTTTAAAAAAAACAGAAATAGGACCATATAGACATTCAAGAGATAGTATAGAATATATACGCTGACAGGGACACACAAACTATGTAGAAATAACATGTATCTCATCTACTCTCAAGTTCAGAACAAATAGAAACACAGGAAACAGAGAGGCAGAGATGATAAATATTTGTTTATTACTGTTAAAAGCTAGATTGGTGGACAGGGAATATATACACAGTAATAATAAGCCTCCTAATACTCTTCTCACTTAAGTAGACTGAATTTCTAACTCCCCCAGGGGTGAAGAAACAGGCCAAGTGAGTTATTCTAGCAGAAGTACTCCCAAGTAGAAACATGAAAAGAGCAGAATGGAGGACTCCAATCACTTGCCTCCTTTGCAAAAGAGGAAAATACAACAGGGACATGATTAATAAAGTTATCAATGGATGCTTCTCTGGCCTCCTTGCCTTGTAATCCTGGTTTTACCACTTCCTGGCTCAGCTGGAAACTCACTCACCTCTCATTTGGAAAACGGTTAAAAATACCTACTTTGGAGGGTCATTGTAATCATTGCCAATAATGTATGGAAAGTGCCTTGCAGAATGCCTAGCACTTAGCAGTTGTTCTCTCAATCTAGAGCAAATTAAACTCACTAACTGAATATTGTTACATTTTCTGTTCAAACGTTATTTTAATAATACATGTGAACTCTTTAAATAAATACATGTTATGTCTACATAACTCAATCTACAGATTTAATACAATCTCTATCAAAATTCCAATGACATTTTTTCACAGAAAGAGAAAAAAAATCCTAAAATTTATATGGAACTACAAAAGACCTTGAATAGCCCACACAATCTTGAGAAAGAAGAACAAAGCTGGAGGCATTACACTTCCTAATTTCAAACTCTATTACAAAGCTATAGTAATCAAAACAGTATAATACTGGCATAAAAACAGACACATAAATCAATGGAATAGAATAGAAACCCCAGAAAATAAATCCAGTCATATGTCATCAACTGATCGTTAACAAGGGCACCAAGAATACACAAAGGGAAAAAGATAGTCTCTTTAATAAATGCTGTTGGGAAAACTGGATATCCACACACAGAAGAATGAAACTTGAACACCTATCCTACGCCACCCACAAAAATGACCTCAAAATGGATGAAAGACTTAAATGTATGACTTGGAACTAAAACATTCCTAGAAGAAAACATAGGGGAAAATCTTCATGACATTGGTATTGGTAATGATTTCTTGGATATGACACCAAAAGCATAGGCAAGGAAAGCAAAAGTAAACAATTGAGACCATATCAAATAAGAAGCTTCTGCACAGCAAAATAAAGAAATAAAAAGAACAAAATGATAAGCAACCTGCAGAATGAGACAAAATATTTCCAATCTATATATCTCATAAGGGCTTAATATCCAAAATATATAAGAAATTTCTGCAACTCAAGAGAAAAAAAACAAAAATCAAAAAAAAATAAATAAATAACTTGACTAAAAAATGGGCAAAGGACTTGAATAGATAGTTATCAAAAGAACAGATACAAATATCTAACAGGTATATGAAAAGATGTTCAATATCATTAACCATCAAGGAAATGCAATGCATATCACATCACACTTGTTAGGATGGACACTATTAAAAAAAGAAACAACTTGTTTATCAACAAGTGTTGGTAAAGACGTGGAGAAATTGTAATCTTTGTGTACTGTCGGTGGGAATGTAAAAATGGGTAGCCACTATGGAAAACAGTATGAAGTTTCCTGAAAAAATTAATAATAGAACTAGCAAATGAGCCAGCAATCCCACATGTGGGTATTTATCCAAGAGAATTTAAGAGAGGATGTTGAAATATTTGCACTCCTGTGTTCACTGAATCATTATTCACAATAGCCAAAAGGTGGAAACAACCTAAATGCCCATTGACTGATAAATGGCTAAAGAAAATGTGGTACATATATACAATAGAATATTATTCAGCCTTTTAAAGGAAAGGATATACTGTCATAAGATACAACATGGGGGTGGGAGGGTAGGGATAGGGTGGATGGGTTATGGACATTGGGGAGGGTTTGTGTTTTGGTGAATGGTGTGAAAGATGTATGCATGATGATTCACAGACCTGTACTCCTGGGGCAAAGAATAAAAAAATAAAATAAAATATATGAAAAAAAGATACAACATGGAGGAACCTTGAGAACATTAGGCTAAGTGAAATAAGCTAGTCACAAAAGGACAAATACTGCATGATTCCATTTATATGAGGTATCTAAAATAGTCAAATTCATAGAAGTAGAAAGTAGAATGGTGGTTCCCAGGGGCTGGGGAGAGGTGGAAATGGGTGTTGCTGCTCAATGGGTATAAAGTTTGAGTCACGCAAGATGAAAATATTCTAGAGACTCACTGTACAACATAGTGCATATACTTAACAATACCATACTGTACACTTAAAAATTTATTAAGAGGAAAAAATAAATAAAAATATTTGTTAAGAGGGTAGGTTTCATATTATGTGTTTTTTTATCACAATAAAAAAATCTTACATTTTATTAGAGCAAGGATTCTGAAGCTATGGTCTATAAGTCTCAGCCCAAACTGAATATAACATTGCATGATGATGTGTAGCTCTCTAGGGGACAGAATGCATAGATTTCCCTAGAAGCTCAAAAGAATCCTTAATTCAGAAAGGATTTAGAGGCACTTGCTATGAGGGAAATTGTATTCAAATTTGAGTTTACAAAAGATGGAGCTAAGGAAGTTTTTAACAAAAAGTGCAGGGAATGACTGCTATTTTAGTCTTCTTCCTTCCATAAAGATAAACTGGTCAATAGATTTCGAATGAAGAAAAGACTTGTGAGGATTTTTTTTAATGAGGTGGAAGTAAACAGCCTGTTTTTCATTTCTCTCCCTGTTTCCGCTGATTGGCCTTTTGCCCACCTCCTATGTCTGCTCCCTTTTAGATCCTTTGTGATCCTTCTTGACTTTTAAATATTAGCATAATCCAAGATTCCATCTAAATCCCCCTTTTCTTATCATTGTACTACCCCTGGGTGAGATTATCTCCAAATGGCTTCAACTATAATCTTTTTTTTATTTTTTTTTATTTTTTAAGATTTTATTTATTTATTTCACAGTGGGAGAGAGATCACAAGGAGGCAGAGAGGCAGACAGAGAGAGAGGGGGAAGCAGGCTCCCTGCTGAGCAGAGAGCCCGATGCGGCCTCGATCCCAGGACCCTGAGATCATGACCTGAGCCGAAAGCAGAGGCTTTAACCCACTGAGCCACCCAGGCGCCCGCTTCAACTATAATCTAAATGTGTATCATCAATCACCACCCTTCTCTTATAATGCAGTTTCCTATTTTTACCTGCCTACCGGACTTTCCACCTTTTTTTCCACAGGCAATTAAACATACTTTAGAGTGCATTTATTATCTGTTGGCTGGACACCCCATGTGCGCACACACCCCCCACACACACACAGAAAAACATCCCTGGGTTCTTCTCCATCACCTTATTTTCACTTGGTTTATCTCTGCCATCAAGCCTTTGTTTGCTCATATGCTCTTTTTAACCCTTTGCTGGGAAGTAGTCACAGAATTTTGCAACTGTAGAGAAACTTAAGAAATCAAGTAGGTCAATCCCCTCAATTTACAGAGAGGCGGTGTGATCTTTTTAATATCACACAGCAATTTAACAGCAGAACCAGCTTAGAATCCAGGCATCTCAAGTTCTACCCAGTACCTTTTCCACCACATAATCATGCTCCCACTAACTAGAAGGAAGAATAAGATCCCTGCTATTAGCAGTGATTTTTATCAGTAAAGAAGCAACATTATCTAGCCATCTGATGTTCAAAATGTCTACTTATGTGCTATTTGTACCAGGGGCTAGGTAATTTATGTTCTTTGGTAGTAATAATAAAAAGGATAAACTGAAGAGTGCAAGGAGACATAGTGTTTTCATATGTATTATTTCATTTTAGGCTTCAGCAGGCCTGGGAGGTGGCTAGGTCAGGGTTTACTAGCTGAAGTTTACAAATGAAGAAAATGAGACTAAAAATAGTTCAGTGATTTGCCCAAGGTCACCTATCTACTTAGTGACAAGGCCAGGGCTCACATATGTGTCTCCTGCTTCCAAACTTCTTCCTCTAGTCTAGACACATAATTCTAGTAGACCTTGAGTGATGACTACCTATTCTGTGAACTGAACTTTGCAGATTTCAGTATGTTGAGACTGAAACATGCTGAGTTCCACCAAGCAATAATCATGAAGATCAGAGTCTTACCACAAAAAGAAAAAAATATCAGTTTCAATTCAGTTTCAAGGTGGGACTGAGCAAATGAATGTCATAGTTTGACACAAAATTAAGAGTCAAGAAATTGAGATGCCATTTTCTCAAGTTTTCTGCTTTCTAGGAGGGGAAATGCAAAACAGTAACCATGGTCAAAATGGTTTTTGTATGTCTAGAAGTCTAAAAGATTGAAGGTGGTCTTCTCTGTGAATCATTTCTAAGGCCTTTAAAAAGGGAGGTTATAAACACCCAAATTGCAGTTTTATTAAAGAAAAGGCATGTCAGCGTCATATAATGCAGTCAGTTTAGAGGGCTGGCCTGTGAGAGAAGTTTCATTGGCCTGCTGGGTTATACAGCAGGCAAGGGGAAGAGTCCGTGACAGGTGAGGGAACAGAAGTAGAAAGTGGAAACCTTGTCTGCAGAAAGCTGACTGTGGAAGGCAGGGAGCCACAGTGTGTCCTTTGGTTGAGTAACAAGTTCTACAGGAAGAGGGCAAGAGACTGAACAGGTGAGAGGCAGTGGAAGGTCCCCTTGAGACACAACAGAGTTGTCAAAACTTTCCCTGCTAGAGTGAGACCCTTTAAAAAAACTTACTGCCTGCACGTGGCTCTAGAGACAATACTGCAGGGAGAGTAGGTAACTAGAAATCAGCATAAGTTTTAATAACAGATTCACTTTTCGAGACTATTACTGTGGGTGTTTGCGTGCGTGCGTGTGTGTGTGTGTGTGTGTGTGTGTGTGTGTGTGTGTGTTTGGACTGTTCTAAAAGCCCAGCTCAAAAACTACAGCCTCAAGCATGAACAGATGAGCAGAAATGTTCTGGACCCTTGTCTAAAAGCTGATTCTTCCAAAAGGCACAACACTGTTAATTGGCCAGCTTATCAATGGACACTCTTTCCTGTAGGTTTGTTTAGGAGTGGAAACAATACTACTAGTCTGCTAGCAGTTTGCTGATTCCTGGCTTGGTCATCTCAGTGGGGCAAGTGCAAGGCCGTGCCAGGAACTCCAGATGACTGGAACATACACAAGCACAGTGCTACCCACAGACGCCAGCGCTGAGCCAGGGTGCGGCTAAGCCTGGGCAGGGGGCATCCTCAAAATGCTTCTTTATTTAAACTATGCTCCGGGGCAATGTTTCATAATGACCCCACACACCTAGTGCATACACACTGAGCAGCCTACACACACAGCCCCACTGTGTTCGCTGGCCTGCGTGCTCTATTTTCCATCCCTCTAGGCAAGGTCCACAAATTAGCAGCCTTGTAACCCTCCCAGGACCCGGTTTTGGGACCTTCAGAAGAAAAAGGCAGTCAGAGAAAAATGAACGCGCTAATCTGGAAGCCAGCGTTTCAGCCCACTTGGCCACGCGGGCTATCCACACTAACGACTTTCACCTCCCCTCGCCTCGGCTGGCTGGAGGGGCGGGGAACCCGGCCGTAAGGAGGAGGACCAAAAGGGGGGGGGAGCAGCTTGAATGAAACAATGTAACAATTGATGTGAGGCCTTGCCTCGCGCCGGCTCCCCAGCGATCCTATAGGCGAGGTCCCACTGACTGCTCTCCCCATTGCTCCGTTTTCTTGTCCATTACGCGCTATCCCTCCGCCTCTCCTTCTTTCCCCCCCCCCCGCTTTCTCCAGCTCCGTGTCATTTCCTCCTCGCGCTCGCCCGCTGCCGGAGCGTCTCCAGCCGGGAGAGTAGGCGGAGCAGGGCGGTGCGGGGTGGCGTAGCGCTGTAGGGCGACGGTGGCGGAGCTGCTGGGGGCGGAGGCTACGTAGCCCCGCGGAAAAGGAGCCCCGCGGCGCCTGAGCAGAGCGGAGGATGGAGAACCGGCCTGGGTCCTTCCAGTACGTCCCTGTGCAGCTGCAAGGGGGGGCGCCCTGGGGCTTCACCCTTAAGGGGGGTCTGGAACACTGCGAACCGCTCACTGTATCTAAGGTAAGAACTGGCGCCTCTGTCCCAGCGGTGCCCAACTTTGAATGGGCAAGTGGGTGCGCAGGCTGCCGCGGGACGCGGCCCTAAGACCAACTTCGAAACTTGGTCGGGGCTGGGACTGAAAGCCCTCCTGTGGAGCATTAGCGGAACGGAGGGGTCTTGCCACCAACCCCGGGCGCACATACTCCTGACGGGTGGTGGGGGCACGGGATGGGAGCATTGCTGGCCAGGGGCTAAGAGCCCTGCGTGCACACACTCGGGAGGCTCTGGGGGCAGTTTTTTGCTCCCCCACGTCGGGGCGGCTGATCCCTTCAGTTTGAGCTGGAGGAAGTGGTGACTGGTGGGGGTTTCTCCTTGGAAGTTCCCGCGCCCCTGCGGGACAGGCAGCGCCGCTTGGCAGCTCTCTTAGCAGCGTTGGTCACTCTGCCGACCAACGGGTCGTCCCTCTGGGGCAGGTTGCAGGGCGAGGGTCTCGTGTGGGAACGGAGACGAGGCACTGGTGGCTTTCGTCAGCCTCACTTCCCACGGCCGGACGCGCGCACATCCATTCAGCTGGCGAGGCGTTGCTCCTGCCGGTTCGGCTCGGCCTTTCCCTCCCTCTGGAGTCCTGCCCCAGCGCCGGCGAGATTTCCTGCACGTTGAGAAGTGTGGAGGAAACTTTTGCGCCATGGAGCGCAGCTGTGCTGGAGCTGCTGCCGCCGCCGCCAGGGTTTGTTTGTTTTAGGAGGCTGTGATCTGCTGGAAGCCAAGTTGCAGCCGAGGACAGGGGAGAGGAGCTCTCCTGAGTGCTCCAGAAACCCCCACCCCAATGAGCCATCCCCAGTAGGGGTGAGGGGATGTGGGGGCCGTGGGGACTGTTACCGGGAAGAGAGATTTGTAGGGCCATTCACCTTGAGGCGCCAGATTGCCAAGGGAAGGAACTTCACTAACTTCACCCCATTTTTTTGTTTTTGTTTTTGTTTCTCTTAAATGCTCAAATCTGAAAAGCTCTTCCCCTTCCAACCCACTCAAATTGCAGTTGAGGTTGTAGATGTGGGTTTGGGAAGGAGATAGAAAGATGTGGCCTCTCAGCAAGGAACAAATGTCACTATTTTTTTTGGCTTTGTAAGGGAGGTCACGTCTCAGCAGGGGGTGGTCAGTGCCCTACCACACGCTCACAGTAACCTGTGCTGCTTTCCCCTTTGCACTGGACGTGCTGGTTAACTTGTAGTGGAGAGGTCCTTCAGGCCTTGGGGCCCACACTCTTATCAAACCTGGGGTATTGCCATGGGGTGTACCAATCAGCTTGAGCAGTCTCAGGTACCTGAGACAAAAACTTTGAGGAGCTGTCGGGGAAACCTGGGGTCTTTGGCCTCCCCAAATGCCAATAACCAGTCCCTATCTTCATCCGGCTCTCCCTTACCCACACTGGTTATGTATTTGGAACCAGCCTGAGATGTCTTTGTCACCCACTGTCACATCCCCTCTTAAGGCACTCTCCCTCCAGTATTCTCTGGAGGGAGTTAATAAGCTTTTTTTTTTTTTTTAAACCAAAGAAAACAACAACACTCTCAAACAACCATTTTGGGGAGGTGGGAATCCTGACCTTCAGGAATTTCTTGTAATCTGTCTCCTCTCTTCCCTCTTTCTACCAAGGTCAGAATGGGCTATGCGCCCCTCCATGGTCAGGCAGTTCCTCCCTTTCTTTTTCTCCTTACACTACCCACAGAATTTCCACAGTCTGCCTGGACAGCCTATCTTGGAGAGGTCATTTTTCACCTCTGCCCAGGGCTGAGCCATCCTGAGAAGCACCCCAGAGAGCGCTTACTGCTATGTCCCTGGATTGTTTTGTGAGCCAGTGCTGAGCATAGCAGGGGGTGTTACTAAGTATGGGGCAGCCAGCAATTTGTGGTCTGGCTGGGGGATTATTTGAGGGTAGATGAGGGTTTCCTTGGCCAACCTATTGAGGAAGTGACTCGTGTGTTGAGAGGCAGGGTGCCTTTTAATGATTCCCTTTCCGCTGAACATACAGTTGACCCCTATTATATGAAAACTCATTATTACACACATTTGGGTATGCAAGGGGTAAAATCACTTATCCGATCCCTCCCAAATAGCCTGGCACCTTACAGTAAAAGCCAGTTGTATATAACCTAGTTAGCCCCAACATTATATAAAGGGACCATAGTATTTTTTTAAGTGCAGTGATTGCCTGCGTTTTTTTCCTGCCAGTACACTCTGTGGCACAGGTCATTAGCCCCCTTTTCATTTTTCTAACTTAGTTCTGTTTCCCCTTGCTTCAGAACAATACAGTTTTCTTCTCGAAAATAACCTCAGTCTTCACACACGGTGCAGATGGGATGGAAGGCCGTGGAAAGAGAATTGTATTGGCACATTGGAACCCTGGGTTCTATTCCTTGCTCTGCCACTTTGGGATCCTGAGTGCATCACTTGCCCTCCGTGGGCTTAGGTGTCCCCATGTCTCTAATGAAGTTCAAGTGGGTGGTCTTTAAATAAGACTATGGCAGTCCAATTGGCAATCTTTGATGCTAGCTCTGGCCCATTTCTCCTCACAAGGGTTGTGGACTGAAGAAGATGAAGCTTTGTTCCATTTGCATACAGTGTTACTGTTTATTTGGTGTTTCCATATCCCTTATTTCACTAGCCTCTTCCAGCCACCCTGTGAGGTAGTCAGGGAAGGTTGTGGAGAAATGGATGGAAAAACCGAGGCCGTGATGCACTGAGTGCCTTTTCTAGGTCTGCCATACAGTGAGTCAGGGTAGGCTCCAAGTCTATCATATTTTCTACTACTTGGAGAGTTCCTTGATTCTTCTGGTAGTACTGCTGTTTTTGAAGGGACATGGGACAGTACCATTCGGGGATGTATCTAGTCTTGACAGCTCCCCCAGTGACTCTTTCCACACCAGCCTGTGGTTCCACAGTAGGTGAGGAACCAGGCTGTGGACACTCCTTGCTGAAGTCAGGGAGGAAGAGAGAACTGTTTTAGTGCCTCCAAATAACTGTAAGGATCTCAGATCAGGCAGAGAGAGAGGTAAGGTACAAGAATCATGGTGGGAAATGCTGAAAAACCTCCTTTGGTGTCATGGGGAAAAAAAAACAATTAGGGTCTGGTGTGATGTACATGCTTAAAGATAGCTTGTGGAGACATCTTGGGAGTGGAGGGATTTGAGAAAGGGTGATTAGTGGGAAGAGATCACAGAGAGTGTGAAAGGCCATCTCATATTTGTCATGGGAGAACCTTTGGACCAGGAAATGATCAGGTTGGGAAATGGTTGATTCCTACTGGCTCCTGTGATTTCTTTGAATGAAGGGAATTCATCTGCTCAAGATTTAGGAGACTGGTGTAGTCTTCTCACAATTCAGTGAGAAAGAAAGAGGAAATGTTTTAAAAAAATAAACTTGCTATTGATTATCCCAAGTGATAAGGGATGGCTTATGATTTCCCCATACGTTGTGATGTTTCCAAAGAAACATAACCCACAAGGGACTTGGGCTCATGAACTTGGTGGTATTAATTCCTTTGGTTAGTGTCTTATACTACCTCATTGGCCCAGGAGGAATGTTTGGATAAAGTGAAGATTCTCTTCTAATCATATTTATCTGGTTTGTTACCTAGGGGTCCCCCTCTACAGTGTAGACAGTCATCCATGAAGTTGGCTCCCTGTACTGGAAAAGATATTCTATGGGGATGGGTGACATTTCCAAGGTTTTAGCAGCAATGATTCTGCATCAAATAGGGCCTCTCAGAGGTCTCAGAGATTCAAATTATATCCTCCTGTGATGCATACATGTGTGTGTGTGTGTGTGTGTGTGTGTGTGTGTGTGAGAGAGAGAGAGAGAGAGAGAGAGAGAGAGAGAGAGAGAGAGAGAGAGAGGTAGAGAGGGTAGAGAGAATGAGGGACAGACAGATATACAGATGGGCAGTTACCATAGTGTGAAGTTTCTATACTCATTGTGAGTCCTTGGAAATGTGTCCTGAGGTTGGCTGAGGGTAGGGGAAAAAAAGGGGTGGAGACTAGTGGGGATGCAGGAGAAGGAGAAAAACTGGGGAGGAGAAGACAGGCTTATCCTACATATTTGCGCTATTCCTGGCCCATTTTTTGGTGGCAGTCTCCATCCGGCACAGTGAAGCAAGTGGGGGCTAGTTACTGCCCCAGAACAAAGTAGGGTGGGATGGGAGAGTAGCTTGGAGGAGAAGGGAGCTTCATCTCCTCCACTTGCTGTGCATTGCTATTGCTATATCATTTTACCCTCTCTAGACCCAAATGCCTGTTTGCTAAATGGAGGTGGGCATACCTGTCCCATCTTTATTATCAAAGATGATATGAGAATGAACTGGGAAAACTCTCATACTGTTTGCCGTCTTTAGCCTAGGAAGATGGCAGGACATGCATGCTCTTTAAATTGTTTATAGCTCCCTCCCCAACCCCTGTCCCCACCATGACCTTATTTCTGGATGAAGCACACAAAGAAGCAGTTGAGATTTCAAGAGGACGTGGGTTAAGTCAGATTGAGGCCATCTTGTGGTTGGCAGTAAATTTGGCTGCAAGTTTGAGTTCTTGCTGGCTGCAAAGGTAGTGGTATATGAGAACGAGTAGTTCCTATGAAGCCTTTGTAGTTGTGTCATAGGCTGGGCCCACCCCAGACCAGAGCTTGACATTCACAAGGGGACCTTCATGGGGTGTGCTTCTTGGAAGCTTAGTCCAGCCTGGGTACTTACATGAGTCCCCTCCTCATCTGCCCCTAGAATCAGCAAAGGTATCTAGGGTTTCATTTCCCCAACTCTCCCAGAGAGTAGAAGGCATTTGGAGAACTGGAGGAAGAATCCATCCAGAATGATACAAGGAAGGTTGGAGGGAAGTAGAGCAAGAAGGGGAGGTGGTATGACTGGTAACCCTTGGCTGAGCTTTGGGTACACACTATTTTGGGGCCTGCTGGGCAGTCATAATACACCTGGTACCCTATTGAGATCCACACATGTGCTCCCTAAAGTGAAAAAGGCCAAGCCTATTAGAGGATTTTCCCTCTCCAAAACCTCAGACAAAGAAAATAATTCAACTCCAGCTGGAAGACAATTTTTTTAAATGATTTCCCCTTTTGCTCTCCCCAACCCCCTCCCAGGAATTTTTTTTAAGAGAAAAGAGAGATTCAGGCTTGAGATTGGAGTTTGTAGAGTGATTTATCTAGAGGGATCATCACAGTTTTTATAGTTAGGCTTCTTCAGAACCATGGGGGGAAAGATGTTAACCCATCTGCGGAAATTGAATCACTTTCCCACCCCCATCAAGCACCAAAGGACAAGCCTTGACTCAGGGCTGCTAATCTAATGCTGTTCTTCTAGGAGGCCTAGAATCACAGGTTCTCAGAGTCAAGAGGACCTTTTGGGGGTCACTTGGTCTTAATCTTAACCAGTCCATTAGCCTTCAGTCTAGTAGCTCTAAGTTTGTTGTCTTGTGTTCATGTGGGGAGTTCACTCCCTTCTTAGCCAGCCCATTTCCTGGTTGGGAAGTTTTGACTGTAGACAACTTTTTCAAATGTTGAGTGGCAATCATTATTCCTCTACCTTCTATCCATGGGTCCTAGCCCTACCTCCTGGGACCACACAAAACAAGAAGGCTTTCTCTTTGTCTCAGGTCCAAAGACACAGACTATGTCCCCTTGTCTCACTTTTCTAGGCTGAAGAGCTCTAGCAATTTCAGCTATTCCTTGCTGGCATCTGAGATCCAGCCTCCTCTCCTGTTTCCTTCTCCTGCTCTGGATGCACTCCAGCCTGTCCCTGTTCCTCTTGAGTTATAGAGCTCGCAGCTGAATGCAGTAACTGAGAAGAGTCTGACCAAGGTTGAGTAGGACTCTTCTTTAAAAAAAATACAGGTGAAGACCACTTTGGCTCTTTCTGGTATATGCATGTCATACAAAGACCCTGTGTCAAGCAGAACATTTTAGTGGAAGTACTTTGCTGCTGCTAAGGCTTACCTGCCAAAGACTTCTACATAGACATCTGAGAAAGCCATGTAATAGATTTGGAAGGGACACATTTCATCTCTTATTGTTTCTTTAGAGTTGTCCTAGCCCCATGCCTGGCCCAGGCTAGTGTTGAAAGAAGTGTTCTAAGCGAGATGAGAGAGAAGATATAAACTCTGATCTCAAGGAGCATGCATGTTTATATAAAAAGTTACAGAGAAGGAAGTTGTATCATAGAAAAAGTGGCATTTAGTGAAGAGTGTCAAAATCAGAACTTTAGAACATCAGATTTATTTTATTTTTTATCAGCTTCTGGCTTGGAATTTGTAGGAGTCACCTCTCTGAGCTGAATTTACTCCTTCCAAGAAAAATCGGTGTCTCCAAGATTGAAGATGCTGACTGTGTGACATAGTCTCTAACCTACAGAGCCCCTATGTAGGAATTTAGATACAGTGGTCCATGTCCCAACCCCTTGACAGATATTCATCTCCCTCCATATCACCACTGGCATGGAGTGCAAAACTCCTTCTGTTGCTGCCATCCCTGGGTTCTGAGGCCTTCTCTCTATACCTGGAATACCCATAAGAGTCACTTCTGCTGGAGGCCTTGCACCCAGAGCCTTGTCTCTGCAGGTCCCTCACATCCACCAGTTTGTCACCTAAGTTGGGCAAATATTTTTTCTCGTACCTAAAGCCCTGATTCGGGACTATATTATCAATGGTGGTTAGGTTCTGTAATTTCATCAGTCATACCCCATGGATTAAATAAGCCTCTCTAGGACCACCTGGGTGGCTCAGTTGGTTAAGCGTCTGCCTTCAGCTCAGGTCATGATCCCAGGGTCCTGGGATCGAGTCTCACATCAGGCTCCTTGCTCAGTGGGGAGACTGATTCTCCCTCTGCCTGCTGCTCCCCTCGCCTCCTCTCTTTCTCTCTTTCTCTCCTCTGACAAATAAATAAATAAAATCTTTAAATCCGCCTCTCTAGAACTGCTGCAGATCTAGCCATTATCAAAAACACTGTGTCAGAAAGACATGTTTTCTAGCCTTCCACTGTCTCTTCTCCAGGCCTCTCATCCTTCCATAATAATGAGGATTAAGCTCCATTCCAATATTCTGCCTACAAGAACCTATCCAAAGATCCAAGCTGTTTATTTACAAAAAGGATTCTTGGAGAACAATTTATTCATAAGTTAGGGGCAAGTGCTCTACAATCTCTGTTACACAGACCTGGGTGGGTTTGGGGTTTCTACTCCTATCAGTGTGCTCCTGTTTCCAATGCTGGGACCTGGTGTGTGTGTACAATGTATGTATGGTTCAATTTATCTCTGAAATTGAGCCACAGGCTTACATGTTACTTTGCAACCAGCAATTGCTTATGTTGGTACCTAGATCACTGCCACTCAGTTTCCATGCAGCCAGTAATTTTGTCTCCCGACACTCTTCTGAAAAATTCCCTTCAGACAGACTTCAATCAAGTCACTAATGAATAAGTCAAGATCTTTCTTTTTCCTGGCTAAAGATTGTGTTCCAAGGGGTGCCTGGGTGGCTCAGTGGGTTAAAGCCTCTGCCTTCAGCTCAGGTCATGATCTCAGGGTCCTGGGATCAAGGCCCGCATCGGGCTCTCTGCTCAGTGGGGAGCCTGCTTCCTCCTCTCTCTCTGCCTGCCTGTCTGCCTACTTGTAATCTCTCTCTGTCAAAATGAGTAAATAAAATCTTTAAAAAAAAAGATTGTGTTCCAAGGACCGAGATGGGGTAGAGGTTCATCTCCTTATACCCCTTTGACACATCCAGTATAAACAGGCCAAGTGGAAAGATTGTCTTAGGCATTAGTTTTGCAAGGGATGATCCATTCTTCCTCACATCACACTGGCATGTTTACTTGGGCGCATAGCCATCCTGGTAGGGCACTGAACTTGCAAAGATCAAGATGACTTGGTTTCTCAAAGTGACTAACCCCTCCCGTTTGACATCACCTCCACTCCCTCCTCATTCAGCGCAAGTCTATGAGAATGAGCACTGCCTAGTAGCAGCAGACACATTTTCCAGGCATCCAGGCTGCCCTTCTTTCCTGTCCAATCTTTGCTTCCCAGCCCCCACCCATCAGCACCAGTTGCTTGAGGCCTACATTTTGGGCTGGCTCATTGAAGTGGCATTGCCTCTTTGTTCATTCACTGGCTGCTCTGCCCTCTGTCCAAAACCCAACTTTTTTTCTCCTTTGGTCACAGAGGGCCCTTCTAGTCTGTTCCACCAACTTTGTCCCTCTTGGTTCAGCCATGCTTCCAGTGGGGGGGAGTGGGGGGTAAGAGAAACTCGAAGACTTAAGGTTGATAAAGTTTGAAGACACCCAGCAAATCAATAGCTGGATCAGGGGGATAGTTTCTCACCCTGTGTCTCTCTCTGTCCTGTTTCAGTAGAGGGTGGGCCCTTTGCCACCTTCCTGATACTCTTACCCACTTGCAGAGTAATCTTGCCATGCTGCTTCACCTCTTTGTACTCTCCTATTTCTTCTCAGACTCTCTGTTGGGTGAGCTTCTGCTTTGTTGAAGGGTTGTGAAGGGCTCCAGGATCCTTGCCTGATCTGGGCCATGGAAGTGTGCGTGGGGACCGACAGCAGGTGATTACAGTGAGCTGCGGTTCTCCACACTACTACTTCCTATCTTCCCAGAAGTGGCTGTTTCCTGGTATATTCTCAGGGATGGCATGTGGCATGGTCTGTTAACTTTCACTCAAGTCTTTTAATGTTACATCTGTGAGGAATGCAAGAGGTGGGACTCATTTGACAAGATCAAGGGTTAAGCCCAGTGATGGACAGACCCTTTGTGGCGTCTTCTGGCCCCCACCCTCATGCCACTCAGCAGATTCCCAGCTGTATGCTCGGCTCTCTTCCTGAGCCTCTGGCAGGGAAGTTTTGAATGGTTCTCCTGTACTGCCTTTCACGGTCCATCAGAAATGGATTTTTTTTCTTTTGGGGATGGGGGTTGGCGGGTGATATGAGGTAGACCTGGGAGTAAAGCTGGTTCAACTAGTTATTCTGGAAAGGGGTTAGAGTCTCATGGCTGCAGCCCCATCTTTGCTTATGAGATGACAAGCTAAAGCCTTGCCTTTGTTGAGCGGCCTTACTGTTTTCCATTTCTTTCTGCTTATGTTTGATGTTAAGTAAAAGCTCCCGTGAAAACTTATGCAGGTAGGCAGCTTTTGATGGCATCTTATCTGACTGGGAGGGTGAGTGATGACATGTTGGAGCCTCAGGGGTGAGTAACAAGGTCTTGATTCTCATGTTCTTTGGAGGGCTTGACTGAGAGTTTGGAGCTCTGTGTGAGTTTGAGTTTGCAGTCAGGGAGTATCAAGATAATAGGCTGCAAAGTGGTCAGGCGAGGCCCTGGATACTCCAGGGGCGTGCATGTGCCTCAGTGGGTGGAAGCCCTGTAATTTGGTTGGATCTCAGCAATCTCTTGAACCCAAAGGGGAGTCAAGGCCTAGACATGGTGCACTGGGAGAGATAATAGACCCGCTGTGTCACAAATCCTGCTGCTTCTAGGTGTTTTACATGTTTTTCCATTTAATTTTTGCGGTAACTCTTTGAGGTATATACTGATGTCTCCACTGTGCAGATGAGGGGACTGAGGCTCGGGGAAGTGAAGTAATAGAGTCTAAGACACACCAGAAGTGGGAAAGTTGGCATTAGATTTACATCTGTCTGACTCCCAGATACTTTCCATAATACTAAGTTTACATAGATGAACGGATGAAAGAGAAAGAAAAAAAAACTGGATAAGAATATGAGGCTGGTGGTTGAGGAAAGAAATGAAATAGAGACTTGTTGATTTTCTATTTCATTTCTTAAAAAAAAAGAAATGAAATAGAGAAATTAGATAGAAAAGAAAGAGAAAAATGAGTGGGGGTGGAGCAGAGAGGGAGAGAGAAAGGGAGGGAGAAAGAAATGAGAGAAATACAATTTTGTGCAAAAACCAACATTACCAGCACATGCCCCTCAGGGATCAGGCTGAAAGGAAGGATTTTGTTTTGTTTTGTTTTAAATCTCAAATCAGGGTAAGGGGTACAGGCTTATATTCAGAAGACCTGAAGTTCAGCCTTTGCTTTGTCACTCAGTGGTGTGTCCTTGGATGAGTCATCTCCCCGTGTCTCAATTTCCTCTTTTGCAAAATGAAATTAATAAAACTCACACCTTTTTTCCCAGAGGGAGGGAGATGGCTTTTATCCTTTATCTCATATAAATACTAGATGTGTATGTGATTTAAGAAAGAAAAATCATTCCACAGGTGTCTCTTATTAAATGAAAATTCTCTTAGAGAATTTTGAACTTAAAAAATGAATTGTATGCAGCTATGGAATCTTTGGGAAGATGCAAAGTGGCAGGACATCTTTAATGGGATGTCTTCTGCTGCCAGAAGTTGGAAGTTGATTTCTGGCTAGTGTCTAAATAGCCAGCAACCTGAAAGGCTATGCTAAACCTTGTTTGGCTCCTACCTAAGAGCTCTCAGCTAAGCCTCCAATCAATCAATCAATCAATCAGCGAACCAGTCAACACATATTTGTTGAGTACTTTGTAAAGTGCCTAACTCTAAATTAGAGAATACAAGAGATAGCCACCATAGAAGACCTGTTCCCTGGAAGTGACAGTTTTGCCGAGGAGACCCACTGTTGCAAACTCAGGAAACAAAATCCTTTAAGTGCTGAATGGGATAGGATCTAAGAACAGCATTTATTCATTGGAAAGATATTTCACTGGGAGCTGACGTGGTCAGGGAGCTTTGTGGAAGAAGGAAGAATTGGAGCTAGGCCTTGAGGGTTAGATAGAATTTAGGGAGGTTAAGGAGGAAGAAAGGCATTCATCCCAGTTAGTATACATGCTGCTTGTCCTAAAGACACAGACAGGAGACTGAGGTCAGTTTGCTCACTCCACGGTGAACTAACAGCGTGAGCTCCCCAAGAACAGGGTGTGTGTTGTTTGTTCATTTATTCACCTGTTCACTCATTCATTAAATTTATTGAGTGTTTGTTCTAGGAACTGGGCTAGTCTTCCTGTGGCCTATGAAACCAATACAGAGCCCCATAAAGGTCATTTTTGTTTGTTTTCTAACAAATATTTTCATGGTGCATACCCCGGGCCAGACAGTGGCTTTCCAATTTAACACTTAGGAACTCTTATCAATACCATTCTACAGATGAGAAAATTGAGGCATAAAGAGATTAGTTGACTTGCCCAACTGTTGGGCAGTTATCTCATTTATCTCATAAATGATACGAGATAATGAGATATCTCATAAATGAGATAAATGAGTCAGTGGAGATCTGCTTGACTGTTGTAGATTGGTGGAATGTAAAGATGAATGAATGAATGTTTTGGAGGATCAGAGTTAATGTATTAAAGGCAAAGCACCCAGCAGAGGACCAGCCACCTAACCACTTGCTTAAAGAAAGACTGAAACTAACAATACGGAGGGGCATTTCAAGGCCATTGTCCATCTTAGTATCGTGCTGTTGTTATGCATTAGCAAGTGGCCAGAGGTTAGTGGTAATACACACCACTTGGATCTGAAGAAATAAAGAGAAGTGGGGTTAGAGATTAATCCAGTAGAACTAAGCTAGAAGTCTCAAAGTAGTGATGGGGATTAGGAAGGCCAACCAGTTTTCATTCAGTTTTGGGTCTTCTGAGACCCAAGTTTCTGTAGCCCTGGCCAGTTAAGAAGTTCCATGGACAGTTTGGAGAAAAAAAAAAGGATTTGTTTATTTAAGGCCCTGATTATTTAAAACAGCAAATCGTTATTTTAGGAAGGTAATGGTTAACATAGACTACTTACCAATCTGCTGATTGTTTTGGAAATTAGTTAATTGCCAGACAATCTCACACTCCAGCAGACATTGGAACAGGCCTGCATTGTTATTTAATGGGCTTTTCTGGTCCTAGCTTTGTCTTATCTCCTCCAATCTGTGGGATGCCTGGTCACCTGAGGTGTTACTGGCCGAAGTTCCTTCTGTTTAACTTCAGACTTTCAAGTGATGGGAAAGTCCACAAATCAAACAAACAAAAAATAGAAGAAACTGTCAAAACGCCAAACTTCAGCTTGAAATGTTAAAAGGTTTGAGGCAGTTAAAAAACATCAGTTGATGTTTGCCAAGATGTTTAAGGATTGTTTTCTCTATATGAAAAACAGAATATGGAGGCAGAGTAAAGCAAACCTTAAACCGCTGGAGTTTCAAGTCTGGATTGCATTTTTATTGTTAGCAGTTTTGTATTCTACATAGCATAATATTATTAACCTATGAATATTATCATTCTTAATATATCTACAGTGTATTGATCGTTAAATGTGACCTTTGTAAAAGCATTGTTAAACTTGCAAGTATGATCAACTGCCTTCAGTGGCGTCCTTACCATATCGCATCCTGATTCTTACATTAAAATAAGGAAGACAGGGACACCTCGGTGGCTCATGACCTCAGGTCATGATTGCAGGGTCCTGGGACTGAGTCCCACATTGGGATCCCTGCTCTGCAGGGAGTCTGCTTTTCCCTCTGCCTGCCATTCCCCCTGATTATGTGCCTGCATGCTCGCTCTCGCTCTCTCTCTCTGGCAAATAAATAAAAAAATAAAATATTTTTTAAAATAAGGAGGAAATGGAGTGTTGCTTCAAAAACTCATTTGCTGCAAATCTGGCTGGAAAATGCCACTTTACTGTTAAGAGACGTCTGCAAATTTGGAGTGATTATCTGACACAAACCCTAACACCCGATGCCATGTTACACTTTCATGAAATTCTCAGGAAAGGTTAATTTTGTGTGCAGATGGGCCTACCCATCCATCTTCTGCCCCCGTCCTTCTGAGATTTGCTTTCTGGATCCGTTACTTTTGTGTAGTGTTACCCACTTTTCTGCATGATGAAGAACTAAAAGTCAGAATGTTGTAAAGATGTCTGTGCTGCAGAACTTGGTCTGTTCACTCCCACCCTCCCTCCCTCCTTGTAGAGGAAACTTACTTCCTGCTAAGGGCCAATGGGCACATAGGTTCCTTTACCTAACTCTTCTGTCCAGGCGAAATAGCTTATAATTTATATTTGATGTTGACTTGAGTATCTAGCTATTGGAGGTATTTTTGTGAAAAAGGCTATCTGAGTGCTCTGGCTTTTACAAGACCCAGCTTGCTAACTTATCTCTGCTGTGTGAGTTCTGGTAGGAAGATGATACTCTCCCCCTCTGGATGTAAATGGTTAAATATGTAATTTTCATATTTTCCTGTGCCTTTGGCTGGAGAAATGTGCAGTGTTCTGAAACCTGCCCAGGCCCTGCACATATTGTATCTGCTTAAGGAGGGTTTTTGGCTCTTAGCCCTTCTCAGCTGCATTAGGGTTCAGGTTACATCCCTCTCCCCTTCCAGCCACTAATAAAAGCCAAAAGAATTAAGGATCAGGGAGAGTTAATTCCCACTGCTAAGACCCAGGTGGGGCCCTTCCACCTCCCACCCTGGCTTCTAGGCTGGAGCCCTAATTTAGGGCTGAGCTCTAGTCTAAGCCTATAAGTGACAGTGATCTGGAACAGACCCCAGAAAAGCACTTGACAATCAGGTTTTGCCCTATGTTGGCAGTTCTCTCCTGCCTCTCTCTCTCTCCCTCTCTCCCTGCCTCTGCTTTTCTGTTGGGATCTTACAAGAGACCAATGACCCCAGGGGCCAAGCCACCCAATACTATTACAGAAAAGGAAACGATGTATCATAATCCCTTTCTTCTAAACTGGAAGACTTGGATGGATGAAGCTTCGACTTTTTACTTCTACTCCAGTCTCTGACCCAACTTCAGCACAACATTAAGAGTCTCATTCAGAATAAGAAATGCCATTCATAGCTCACCCAACTTGAAAGAGATGCATAGTAATGAGTTCTGAAATAGTGAGCTCAGACAGAGGGCAGCTTTGAAGGAGGATCTTGCAAGAGCTGGGACAGGCAGGAAGAAGCCTCCTTCTGGAACAACTACACTACTGTAGTGGCCTCCCTAGTGGTTTTCCACCCTTTGATCATTCCCCTCCCCCACTTAAAGTTATTTAATGGTTCCCTGCTACCTGTAAAATAAAGCCCAAATTGCTTTAGCTTAGTGTATGGACCATTCCCCATCTGGCTCTAATCTTACTTGTAGCATTTCTTCTGGGATCCAGGTTTTCAGGCAGGATAGTTTCCTCTCTACCCCCTCAAACACACTGGGGAAACTCTGGCCTCCAAATCCCCATCCTGATGTTCCTTTAGTGCCTTGGCTTTTCTTTCCTCATCTCTACTCCTTCCAGTTGGGCCTAACCTTCAAGCCCTAGCTCTCAGCCACAAGGACATCACCTCAGTCTGCTCCTGGTGGAAGTCATCTCTCTCTCTTTGGAATGCTGGAGTTCTGATTTTCCAGTAGAAATCTGTGGGTACTTTGGCTGCCTTGTATCTGGCTTGCTGGACCAAAATTTTCTAGAGGACAAAGGTTATGTCTTCTGTATCTTCATCATCATCCTCAGCACAGAGCACAAAATAGTCTCTCCATAATGGTTTTGCTGGAGAAGTCAAGCAAAAATTTTGTACTCGATAATTGGTCATTTTCTCCTTTCCACTTCCACTTCCAAATTCAAAAGAGGAGATGACTTCGGTGACACCTAGTAAACAGGGTGAGCCTTGAATGACACACACATTGTATGTGAGCTAGGGACAGAAGGAACACACAGAAGGAAATGGTAGTGCAGGTGGGAGTTGAGAGGGATCCCCGATGCAGAATTGGATGTGAGGGATGGTGATGGCAGTGGGGGCTCGGGGTGGTTACCTGCTGGTCTCTGAGCTGCTTGGAGTTTGATTTGCAGCAGTTGGGTTTCTTGCTGCTGCAGCTCTTGTATGTGAGCTGTGTTCCTGAGGCTTGCATGTGAGAGAGGCCTGCTGACTGATGATCACAGCATTCCCCTTGCTGTTGGGCAGTGTTGTTTTGAGACTCTGAAAACAGCAGTCACCCCTCCTGTTGCTATGTGTTTGGGGAAGGCAGACTATGAGTCTTCTGTCTGTCTCAAGTGTTTCACTGCTTCATCCCAAAGGAAGTCGCTTTACGTGAACATACTGTGTGCGTGTGTGTGTGTGTGCGTGTGTGTGTATGTGTGTGTTTCCACTTTTGCTTAAGCAAGCCCTAACGTGTTCTGTCTGACTGGCCTTGGATGTGAGTCATCGTCTGGTATTTATACCCAGTGCCTTAAGTGTCCTCATTATTTGACCACGACATTCCTTTTCTCACTATTTTATTAAAAGCTGGGAATGCTGAAAAGGGCCCAGAAGAACCATCTCTGTTCTCCTTCCTAATGGGGTCTAATCTAATTGGTGGCTAAATGTCTCTGTGGAAGTCAATTAGGTCATGTCAGGGCACTAAAGGGAATAGACTGAAACTCATAGTGGCAATACTCTGACAGTTTAAAAGACACACTGTGGGGCCTTCTCTTAGTTCGTTCTGGCCCAGACTACTGCTGCAGAGTTTGAATCACCGGAGCCAACTTGAGGAACAGTACTCAAGGGGACCCCAGGAAGTGTTTGTCCTTATCAGGATCACATAGTAAGCCTGAAGGGAATACACACAATCTGAGAAAGTCTTAGAGGTGGTGATTCAGCCTTCGAAGGCATTGGTGGAAGAAGCAGAGAATGTTAGCTTGCTCCTTACTGCTCATTCCGTTAAGGTTCTTCCAAAGCTGAAAGTTTTGTTTTGGAAGCATGCTCCTAGAGTGTGGGAATGGTAAACCCCATCAGGGGCACCGTTGTTATCAAAGGAACAGAGCTTCAGAGATGAAGGACATGACTGCTAGCATGGTCATTTGGAGGCCAGGCAGCCAGTAAATCATTTGAGAATGAATTAAAAGTTCAAAGGGCGGGAGAGAATTCTTTGAGGGACCTCATAGGTGCTTGAAAAATCAAAGGGATAACTGATGTACTTTTATTTTTTTGAGTGCTGGTTTGAAGGGACAAGGGAATGGAAGTGCACAGTAGGAAATTGGCATTGCTGTTTTTGTGTGCTTGGGAACCTCAGCTCTGGGCTGGGGACAATCAAAGTCACCATAACTAAATGCCAATTAAGTTCTGGGAGTTTTAGATGCATAATCTCTAATCTTTTCATCACTACTGTAAATTAAGTGATAGTATTCCTATTTTACAGATGACAAAAAAAAAAGAGCCTCGGAGGGGCCAAACAACATTCTCAAAGAGAGCTAGTATATGGTAGAGCTGTGATTTGAAGCCAGCTCTACATGACCCCAGATCCTAAGCTTTTCCTACTATACTTTGGAATTTTGATTCAAAATCCTCTTTTTGTGCCTTATGTTTTCTTTCTTTTTTCTTTTACTAATTTGTTATTTTTGAGAGAGGGAGAGAGAGAGAGAGAGAGAGAGAGAGAGAGAGAGAGAGAGAGAGAGAGAGAGAGAGAGCACAGGGAGGGAGGAACAGAAGGAGAGGGAGAGAGAATCTCAAGTATTCTCCCCTCTGAGCACAGAGCCCAACACAGGGCTTGATCACAAGACCCTGCAATCATGACCTGAGCTGAAATCAAGAGTCAGACGCTCAACCCACTGAACCACCCAGGTGCCTCTCATGTTCTCTTTCTTATACCAATATTAACTATTCCTGTGACCATGTTTTTTGTGCCATAGCATTAGAGAAAACCCCACTCATTCCCAAGCTTTCCTAGGAAGCTTGTTAAATACAGCTGACCCTTGAACAAAATGGGCTTAAACTTTGTGGGACCACTTATATGAGGATTTTTTCAATAAATGTATATACAGTACTGTAAATGTATTTTTCTCTTCCCTTTGATTTTCTTAATAACATATTCATTTCTCTAGCTTACTTTATTGTAAGAATACAATACATAATACACATAATATACAAAATACAGTTCATTTACGGTTTATGTTATTGGAAGGCTTCCAGTCAACAGTAGGCTGTTGTAGTTAAGTTATACACAGATTTTTGATTGTACAGGGGTTCAGTGCCCCTAACCCTCATGCTGGATGAGACTCAGGATTACATAATTTAAGGTATGAGCTGTGTTTAGTAGTGTCCCTATTCTAAGATGCAGAAATCAAACCTGAGGGTTCAATAACTTTCTAAAATTCATGAGAACAGTAGGTGATAGAGCTGGTATTCAAAATTCAGTTTATCACATTTTATTATTTTTTAAAGATTTTATTTATTTGACAGAGAAAGAGAGCACGAGCAGGGAGAGCAGTAGGCAGAGGGAGAGGTGGGAGCAGGCTCCCCCCTGAGCAAGGACCCCTGCAGGGCTCCATCCCAGGACCCCGAGATCATGACCTGAGCTGAAGGCAGACACTTAACTGACTGAGCCACCCAGGCACCCCTAGCTTATCACATTTTAGAGTGCTCGTTCTTCCCAATGTCCCTGTTGAATTTTACACTGAAATGGGGGGAAGTGATAAACAAAAAATCCAACTTGATCCTTTTGGCCCCTACAAAACCTATCTGTCTTAACCTGTCCTCATTGTCACTAAATTTTGTCAAATAAGGAGTGCCGCCCTTCTTTCCTTCTTCCCTCCTTCCCTCCCTCCTTCCCTCCTTCCCTCCCTCCCTCCCTCCTTCCCCTCTTCCTAACACAGTTTGTTTAAATTGTTATTTTGGCGATAGGTAAAAAATATTCATGGAATAAAATTAATATTAATTAATCCCTAATTTCTCTTCCCGGGGGCAACCATTTCCTTGTTTACCAATTCCTTGTTTACCCTCCCAAGGTTAGCTCGTGCATTATTTTTATTTATTTATTTATTTCACAGAGGGAGAGAGATCACAAGGAGGCAGAGAAGCAGGCAGAGAGAGAGGGGGAAGCGGGCTCCCTGCTCAGCAGGGAGCCCGATGCGGGCCTCGATCCCAGGACCCTGAGATCATGACCTGAGCCGAAAGCAGAGGCTTTAACCCACTGAGCCACCCAGGCGCCCCATAGCTCGTGCATTATATATAGAAGTGTGTAGCATATGCTTGTGTACATGTACACTCAGGGTTTCTGTTTCCTCATAGCCTACGTGTTCCTTGATCCTCTCCAATCTGGCTTCCATTAAGGTCTTCGCAAGGGCCACATTTATTGGCCTGTTCATTGTTGTCATCCTCCTTGTCTTCTTTACACAGTTGTTCTATATTTCAAATTGTGCATTGAATAGATAACCTAGTCCTTTGATTCAAAAGCTAGTTAGTATGAAAAGGTAGACAGAGAATAGTGTCCTGCTCTTTGTTGTCCTTCATTGGCCCAGGATTCACCACCCTCTACTGTGCTTAGATTATTTTTTTTAAATGTGTCTTTCCAGGGTATCTCCATACACACACAAACAAATCTGATATGGATTCTTTATCTTGCTTTTTGCACATATTAAAGCAGTCTTCTGCTCGTCACTTTTTTTTTTTTGCTTACATATACTGGAGACTTTCTTTGTCAGTATGTACAATACTGCTTCATTTTTTTTTTAACTTTTAAAATCTATAAATTTATTTAATTTTAAAAATTAAGGATGACAAGCCATGTGATTTTTCTCAATAAAAGTTACAAAGACATGTAATCAAAATCATATTATAGAAACAGAACACCAGGATAGAGTGGAACTCCTTTAATCTAATAAAGCATAGGTCTACGTATATGCTGTATAGCCTATAGTATATACCATATTAAATTTATTTTTTTAATTTTATTTTTATTATTTGCCCAAGGGGTACAGGTCTGTGAATCATCAGGCTTACATCTTTCACAGCATTCACCAAAGCACAAACCCTCCCCAATGTCCATAACCCATCCACCCTATCCCTACCCTCCCACCCCCCAGTAACCCTCAGTTTGTTTTATGAGATTAGAAGTCTCTTATGGTTTGTCTCCTTCCCCATCCCATCTTGTTTCATTATTTTTCCCTCCCTACCCCCCACAACCCCCCACCCTGCCCCTCAAGTTCCTCATATCAGAGAGATCATATGATAATTGTCTTTCTCTGATTGACTTATTTCGCTCAGCATAATACCCTCCAGTTCCACAATAGCCAAACTATGGAAAGAACCTAGATGTCCATCAACAGATGAATGGATAAAGAAGATGTGGTATATATATACAATGGAATATTATGGATGGAACTGCTTCATTTTTTAACAGTGATATTATGTAGATTTATTTAGCCAGTCTTTAGTATTGCTAGTCATTGGCATTTTTTCCAAGATACCATTCTGGTGTTCTCCAAGCCCTGCGGCCAGCATGTGGCACTGAACTCCCTTGTTTCTCTACCCTCTCTCGCTGTTTCTCTGTACTTCTTTGTGACTCAGCTGCCTCTCCCATCCCCATCTTGTGGGTATCCCTCAAGGCTTAGAAGACAGCCCCCTGCTTGCTCTCTTTGCCTTTCTCCAGTCTCCCTCTCTCTCTCTCTCTCTCTCTCTCTCTCTCTCTCTCTCTCTGCCTCTCTGCCTCTCCTGTTTCCCTCAAGAAAGAGCACTGATGAGATCTCATGACTCCCAAATCTCTTGCCTTAACCTTTCCATCAGAGTTCTAGGCTCTTCAGCTGTCTGATGAACAGTGTCTACTTGAATTATTTTTCCTTCCTTTTAAATCTCAAACCCCAATATGTCTAAAATGGAACTAGTTATCTTCCCTCTGCCAAGCAGGCTCTGTCCTCAGCCTTTTGCCTCCCACTAAACTAGCAGTGAAATCTTGGAGTCACTGCTTATTCACCCCCTATAGCCAATCAATTACCACACCTGTAGCATTTCTTTCTTCAGAATAGCTCTCGTACCCACCCCCTTCCTTACAATCCCTTCTACTTCCACCCTTTTCGAATCTCATATTACTTTATTTCTGTATTTCTGGATTCCTGGCTGGCTTCCCTGCCTTTGGGCTCACCCTTTTTAAATTTACCCTATAAATCACTTCCCCAATCTGAGAATTTCCCTTTCTGTAAAATGAGGAAGCTGGACTAACTCATTGATTTCTGCAGTCCTTTCCAGCTCTAACATTCTAGACCAGCCATCATCCTAAACAGGGTTTTCCCATCTCCCACCATTGCCACCCCTGCACTACCCTTGCTTACTTGAATAGTTGCTATGGCTCCATGTTCCTAGTAGTGCCTTCCACACGTCTTTCCTAGTTTCTTTCTCCTAAATCAACTTACAGTTGAAAGGAATCTCAGAGGCCATTCAGTTTGGTCAACACTGACCTACTGCCTGACTGCCATTTATGACACCCTTGAATTTGATTGACCAGGCTGTGCTTGAACACTTCCATCAATGGTAACAGCTCTCTCACAAGCCAGCCCTTTGCCTTGCCAGGTAGCTAGAGTTGTTATAAATCTACCACAAACTGACACCAACTTGTCTGCCTTTGTGACTCTGTTATTCAAAACTTTCTTCATGTGGATTTAAGTACCAACACCTCAAGTCCCTAATATGGCTCCTACCTTCTCTTCCAAACTTAAATCCTGGATATTTCCTTTGCACATCATCCAAATAAAAAATGTCTAACATTTATTGAACACTTACTGGATGTCAGTCACTGTTCTAAGGCATTTTACATGGTATTTCCTTATTTAATCCACACAGCAATCGTATAAGCTTCTATTGTTCTTCCCCATTTTACAGAGGAAGAAAATGAGGCATATGGAAATCCAAATGATTTACCCAGAGTCTTATAGCTAGTGCAGGGTAGTGCTAGGGTTTTAATCCAGAAAGGATGTCTCAAGAGCCTATGTCCATGATCCCCGCCATATACTATCAGCCCCAAATGTGACAACTCAGTTTCCTAAATATGCCTAGTGCTTTATCATCTTCCCTTAACACCTTTGTAGTCCTATCTACTTGACTAAATCCTGCCTGTTCATTGAGGCCCATCACAAATTGTACTTCTTTCTGCTTGCATCCTACCCTGTCTTCTATCCTTCCATTCTTTCCCTTACTTTACAGAATCCTGACAGCTTTCTCCACCTCTCCTCTAGAGCTTGTCATGTTCTTTCTAATGAGTAGTGTGAACTTATTTTAGATCTCTCACAAAGTAGATTTCTTTTCATATTTTTAGTTTGCATGAATCTTTTCTTTCTGATTCTGGCTACTTTCCTAGGCTCTAAAATTCATTTCTGCCATTACCCTGTGGTTTGCACATGTATGTTCTGGTACCATCAGTTGACAGGGACAAATACCAAACAGTTCAAGCATTGCCATCCATACTCATATAATTTAGATATTGTGTATATTATATAAGCATTATATATATTTTATATTTATTATATATTACAGTTATGTATACTTATGTATTTAAATGTAATTATATTTATAATAAACATAGATTTATGCATGTATAAATATATTTTTAAAATATATAAATATATGCATATACTTAAATCTGGAGCTGAAATAGGAACAACCTAAAAATGAAGGAGAAATTTTATTAGAGCTTCTATCCCCAATCTGATTGCCTTAATATTTATTACTTCTCATCTTCCCTTTCTCTTGCCTTTAACATTTATTGCTATGCTCTTTAAAAACTGGTATAAATTTTGCTCTTTTATATCAATGGATGGATGGCTAGATAGCTATTTCTCCATTTAATTTAGAGATTGTGAATTTTTGTGTATCTGTGTGTGAGTGTGTGTGTGAGGGTAGGTATGGTAGTGGTTGGGGGGTGGTGATTGGATGTTTGAAGATAGGTGGTTCTTTGGGAATGGAAAGGTTCTTCATCTTCTGTGCTAAGAAAAGCCCTTCATGCTTTCCCCCAGCTTTATCGAGGCGTGACTGACAAGTAAAATTGTACATATTTAACGTGTACAGTGTGATGATTTGATATATGTATACTTTTCTGGTAAGAACCTTAAGATCTACTCTTGGCAAATTTCAAGTGTATAATATAGTATTATTAACTATACTCACCATGCTGTACATTAGTTCTTCGGAACTTAGTCATCATATAACTGAAAAATTTGAACCCTTTGACCAACGTCTCCCCATTTTCCCTGCCCCTGTCAATGACTATCACTCTACTCTTTGTTTTTATGAGTTCAACTTTCTTTCCTTTTTTATTTTTTTTAGATTCCACATATAAGTAATACCACACAGTATTTGTCTTTCTGTGTCTGGCTTATTTCATTTAACATAATGTCTTCCAGTTTCATCCATGTTGTCACAAATGGCAAGATCCTTCTTTTTATGGCTTAATAATCCAGTGTATGTGTGCGTCTGTATATATATAATCTTTGTGGTATATATATCATATATTATATCTGTGATAGCTCTCTCTCTCCATATATATATGATTTCATATATGATCGCATATATATATGATCTCATATATACATACATATATATACATATATACATATATATACATATATATACATATATATGTATATATATGTATATATATATGATCATGTCATCTGCAACAGGGACAATTTTACTTCATTTCCAATTTGGATGTCTTTTATTTCTTTTTCTTGTCCACTAACTCTAGCTAGGAGTTCCAGTGTTACGTTGAATAGAATTCTCGAGAGTAGGCTTCCTTATCATGTTCCTGATCTCAGAGGAGAAGCTTTTAGCTTAATGTTTATTACTTCTCATTTATTGCTTAGCATTTATTGCTGTGCTCTGTACAAACTAATACGAATTTTGCTTTCTTACATAGATGGATGAACAGATATCTCACCATTTGACCTAGAGATTGTGAATGTGTGTGTGTGAGTGTGTGTGTGTGTGTGTGCGTGTGTGTGTGCATGTGTGCATGAGAGAGACAGATGTGGTGGTGGTGGTGCTTGGGTGGTTGGGGGGTGGTTCTTTTGGAGTAGAAGGGTTCCTAGTCTTCTGTGCTGAGAAAGACCTTTTATTTATTTATTTATTTATTTATTTATTTATTTATTTATTTATTTATTTATTATATTTTATTTATTTATTTCACAGAGGGAGAGAGATCACAAGGAGGCAGAGAGGCAGGCAGAGAGAGAGGGGGAAGCAGGCTCCCCGCTGAGCAGGGACCCGATGCGGGCCTCGATCCCAGGACCCTGAGATCATGTCCTGAGCCAAAAGCAGAGGCTTTAACCCACTGAGCCACCCAGGCGCCTGAGAAAGACCTTATAAAATGCTACATCCTACAGAAAATGTCCCCCTTCATTTCTCTCTCCTTTCTCTCTATTTTCTCCTTCTTTTGGTAGTGACTGTGGTTTCCCATTTGTATTTTGTAAATGATTTCCATCTGAAGTTTCCAAGCTCTCTGGTTGAGTGAGATATGCTTATCTAGCATGTTAGTCAAGAACATGATTTACTACCCAGACAGACAGACTAATTCAATGGGTAACACATTGTTCTCCAAAGGATCATGATACTGTTGCTAATTCCCTGTGTGTACCAATTTAATTACATTTCAGAAGTCAGAAAAATTTAAGTAGTTCCAGTTGCAGTGTTCCAGTTCACTAAGCATTAACTATAAATCACTAGTGGGTACTTTAAAAAAATCTGTTGATGGATTGGCTGGTATTTTACATGAGTATAAGCTACCTACCTAAGGGTCTCTAAGTTGGTTTTGTGGAGTAAAAATGTGCTCTTGATCTCTCTCTGGCCCCATAATATCTTTGTCAACCCCCCTCCATCCCATACACCTTTCATTGGGTCCCATTTTTTCTCCCTTCATATATTTCATCAGACTCTAAGGGAGTTATAGACTGGTTGTGATTATTACTGAACCATATGGGAACCACACGTCTTATTCTTTTTCTTCTATGTTCTTGAATAATGGTTATGTCTTCTTAAATGAATTTAAAAAATACAAGGCTAGTAGGCTAGTTTTAACTATTGAAAAACTTATTACCAAGTAGCCCTGCCTTAATTTCATCATCTCATAAAGGCAAGTTAATAGCCGCTCTTTTTTCTTTCAGCTAACACCTGAAATCTGTTCTACAGAAGGGGGATACCAGTTACTGCAATATACATTAGTGTGTAGCCTTCATGACCCCTTATTGTTTTTACTAACAATCATTTGGACTAGAAGGGTCTGGGAGTCATTATTTAGTCTCTTTTTCCAGAATGAACTGTGAATACTGTGTAAAGGTTGACTGCAAAATAAGAATACTGATTTTTATTTGCTTGGGAAATCAGTCCCTCTTTTACAGGCATATTCACTATGGTGTTGAGTCAAAGTTGAATTAATTTTATATTTTATAGCTTTACTGAAGTTTAATTGATGTATATCATAAATTATACATATACAACTGCATATACAATTTGATGAGTTTTGATGATGCCCGTTAAACCATCATCACAATAAAGGTAATAAACATATCTATCACTCCCAAAAGCTTCTTTGTACCCCTTTAAAATCCACTCCTACAATCCCCAGGCAACCACTGATATATCTGCTTTTCTATTGCTATAGATTAGTTTGCATTTTCTGGAATTTTATATCAATAGAACAACATTGTATTATATACATATAACAATGTAGTATTATTATATCTTTCATTCAACATATACATTTTTATATTTGTTCATGCTCTTCATGTATCAACAGTTTGTTTCTTTTTATTGATGAGTGATATTCCATTGCATGGATGTACCAAGTTTGCTTATCTATTCAGTTATTGTTTAACATTTGGATTGTTTCAGGTTAATATGAACAGTTTTGGCTATTATGAATAAAACTGCTGTGAACATTCATGTATAAGTCTGCATGTGAACATGTACTTTCATTTTTCTTGGTTAAATCTACAAGTGAAATGACTGGGTCCTATGGTAGGTATATCTTTATCACTTTTAAAAGCTGTCAGATTGTTTTCCAAAGTGGTTGTGAATATCTTACACCAGCATAATAAGAGAGTTTCTTTCCTCGACATCCTCACCAATACTCAGTATGGTCAGTTTTTAAAAAATTTCTGCCATTCTAGTAGGTCTGTATTGGTAATTTTTTGTGATTTTTAGTTTATATTTTTCTGATGATTAGCGATGTAGAGCACCTTTTCATGTGCTTATTTGCCATACATATTATCTTCTTTTGTGAAGTGTCTACTTAAATATTTTGTCCATTTTTATTTGTTTTTCTCTTCTAATATTGAGGTATAAGAGTTCTTTATATATTCTAGATATAAGTCCTTTGTTAGATATTTGTGATTTGCAAATATTTCATCCCAGTCTGGGCTTGTCATTCCATTTCTTAACAGCATCTTTTGAAAAGTAAATGCTTTTGATTTTGCTGAAATCCAGTGTAATGATTTCTTGATTTTATAGTTTCATTTTTTTGTGTCCTTTTTAAGAAATCTTTGCCTTATCCAAGGTAACTATGATTTTTCTCCTGTTTATTCTTCTGGAAGTTATATAGTTTTAACTCTTGCACTTAGGTCTAGGATCGATTTTGGGTCAGTTTTTGTATGTTGTGTGAGGTAACGGCCAAGTTTTTATTTGTTTGCCTTTATTTTTTTCTTGTCTGTTTTGCATATGAACATTCAATTGTTCCAGCACCATTTGTTGAAAAGACTATCCTTTTTTTCATTTAATTACTTTGACACCTTTGTCAAAATTCAATTGACCCCTATACACATGGGTCTATTTTTGAACACTGTATTATGTATCACTGACCTATATGTTTATCTTTATGCCAAAATCTCATTGTTGTGATTACTGTATCTTTATAATGTCTTGAGATCAAGTAGGGTAAGCCCTCCAACTTTGTTCTTTTTCCAAAACGTTTTGGCTATTAGTTGTTTGAATTTTCATGTAAAGTCTAGAATCAGCTTGTCAATTTCTATTTAAAAAGCCTGCTGGGATTTTGATTGAGGTTACGGTGTGTCTGTAGATCAATTTGGGGAGAGTTAACGCCTTAACAGTACTAACTCTTCCTATCTAGGAAGAAGGTATATATCTCTATTCATTTAGATCTTTAGTTTATCTCAGCCATGTTTTGTACTTTTCAGTCTACAGCTTCTTAGTCATCTTGGGTCATCTTTATCCCTAAGCATTTCATATTTTTGATGCTTTCATAAGTGGTTTATATTTTAAAATTTCACTTTCTGATTGTTGATTACTAGTATATAAAAATATGATTGATTTATGTCTATTGGTTTTTGGGTCTTGCAACCGTACTAATCTCACTTAGTAGTTCTAGTAGCCTATATGTAGATTCCTTAGAATTTTTCACCTAGCTGATCATACAGTCTATGAATAAAGATGACTTCACTTCCTTTCCAATTCATATCCAAACCTGGTTTTAACCAGCAGTGCGTAGGTTCAGATGTGTTATGTAACTTCTCTTAAACCTCCATTTCCTCATCGGTATTAGGGGAATCATAACAGTACCTGCTCATAGGGTTATTGTGAGGACTAAGTAAGGTAATGTAAATAAGGTTACTAGTACAGGATTTGGTCGAATACATGGCCCCTAAATGCTCATCTTTTGGGTCTTCCTCCTATTTCACAAAGTCAACATCTATAGTAAGGGATGCCCTCCAAACATTAATTTCCTTTTTAATATCTGTCATCAATGAATTTATCCAAACCTAAAAAAACACCACAGTTATATTGTCAGGCTATTCTAAACTTGGGAGAGCGATGTGTTTTGTCAGTATACTAATTGTATGAAGTTTGAATTGTATGACGTATGAATAAGACCTCATTTTATTTGTTATAAATTTACCATTGTTAAGCCTTTTTCTGGACCTTCTCTAGCTTGATGCTATTGTCCCTGAGATGTGGTGACCAGACCTGCACATAGTATCCCAGGTGAAGGCAAACCAAGAAGAATGAATTGGGGGTAGGGTAAGGTGAGGGAGTGAGGGAAGGGAGCATCTTCTTTTTTATTCTGTTCCTGACAGGCCTAGATCAATTTTTATTTTCACTAAAACTGCAAACTAAACTGGTGTCTTTAGGAGACAGTCTACAGTGATTTACAGATCCCTTTCCTTGTTCAGAGCTGATAGCTTGGTGTGCACATTCCCAGAGGCTGAACCCAATACTAAATAATAATAATAATATTAAAATTAAAAAATTGTCCTTGTTGAGACTGTATCTGGAGTAGTTGGGAGGTCTCTTGGTCTCCTGGCATGAAATTATGGGTAGCCAGGGTCAGACAAAAGGCTTGAAAGTGTCCAAACTCCCCATGCTCCGTTGCACTCCTATCTCTGCTCTTCTAACCAACAACAGTCACTGGAAATATATGCATACTTATAGAGCTGCCTGCCAATATTCACTGCCTACCCCAGCCTGCAGGGGGCTTCAGCTCTATTTACATGGCCAGCGTGGAGCAAAATAAGGATTTGGGTTTGGAAAAATGAAGATAAGATGCATATGCTAGACTGTCCTTTCATGTTTGCCTTCTGTTATAATCCTGGTCTGACTTAGAACTTAAAGATGTAAAATGAAGGAAATGTTTACAGGTTAACTTGGTATAGTTTGATAACTCTTGTGTCAGAGAACGCCCCCAGGTCTTTTCAAATTAACTCTGATAGTTGGAGGGGGTGGGGTGAGGGTGAAAATGAGGGAAGGAGGATTGTGCCCAGGCATAAATTTTATTTGATTTGAGACTTTACTGTGGGGAGGATAAGGGGAATCCGAGTAGCCTGGCTACTTAATAGCCAGGCTATTTAAATTGCCCCCAATGCTTTTGTACCTACACAGGTAAGCCCCTGTCTGTCTCCTGACTTACTTTTCCCCAAACTACATATGCA
Source organism: Ailurus styani (assembly GCA_002007465.1). Taxonomy (NCBI): domain Eukaryota; kingdom Metazoa; phylum Chordata; class Mammalia; order Carnivora; family Ailuridae; genus Ailurus; species Ailurus styani. The sequence continues at coordinate 59,153 of LNAC01001090.1, forward strand.
TTCACTAAACATGGTTTGCTATCTGTTATGTGTAAGGCTTCCATTTTTGAAATCTAGATTATTTCCTTCTCAGCCTGTTTGTTTATTTGTTTGGGGGCTGCTTGGTTTGGCAAAGTGACTGTTTGAGAGGTTTATTCAATTAATCTCAAGTAGAGAACTGGAAATGGAGAACATGCATGGTCCAAGACTTCAGGAAACTTTATCCCATTCCACCCCACCCTCACCAGATTTTTAGGTCATGTAAAACAAGATTCCCTAGCGTGTACAGTTGAGATTATTCTCTGGGTCTCATTTCCTCCGTCTGTAAAGTGAAGACACTAAGGACACTAAGGACCACCTTTAGTCTTCAAAATTCTGATCCCAACCTTTCTTTTCCTTCTGTGAGTGCAATAGGGGACATAATAAAATATTTTATGTTGTGATGGTGATGGTTTCCTTTTAGATTAAAAAAATAATTTTAACTAACTATTTGAATCTTAATTGTGTTAGGAGTTTTTCTTTTCAGGCAATTAAGTAAAACTCTTACCCAGCTTTATGTTTTTGTTAATTTTTATTTTTTAAAGTTTTTATTTAAATTTCAGTTAACATGGTGTGATATTAATTTCAGGTGTGCAATATAGTGATTCAACCCTTCCATACACAGACGGTGCTCATCAGAACAAGTGCACTCCTAATCCCCATCACCTGTTTTGCCCATTCCTTCCCACCCCCACCCCCCACACCCGCCCCCTTCCCTCTGGTAACC
>LNAC01001090.1:59919-185175 GCA_002007465.1 Ailurus styani
CCGCCCCCTTCCCTCTGGTAACCAGCAGTTTGTTCTCTATGGTTAGGAGTCTGTTTCTCAGTTTGCCCCTCTCTCTTTTTTCCCCCATGCTTGTATGTCAGTTTTATGTTTTTAAAGACATCAGCAGTGAGTTACAGATGAAATTGCTGGATCTATTTGGAATTAATACATTAATATGTCTGTATAATCATGATTTTTATCAATAAGAAAGTCCCCAAGGACACGGACTTCTGCGCTCCCACTAGCCCAGATGGTGCTTTTATGCCATTTACAAAGAGACTGCCATTTACAAAGAGACTCTCCTTTCTTTTTTTTTTTTTTTAAGATTTTATTTATTTATTTGACACAGAGAGAGAGATTACAAGTAGGCAGAGAGGTAGGCAGAGAGACAGGGAGAGGAGGAAGCAGGCTCCCTGCTGAGCAGGGAGCCCGATGCGCTGAGATCATGACCTGAGCCGAAAGCAGAGGCTTTAACCTACTGAGCCACCCAGGCGCCCGAGACTCTCCTTTCTTCAGGTTCATTCAGCCCTGCAGAGCGGCACCAGGCTTGGTAAGTAGAGTCCAGGTTCCCATTTGTTCCCTCAGCGTGGGGACCTTATGCAGTGCTTAGATGTTATGTGATTTCATTAATAGCTCTTTTCTTAATGTCCTTTACAGAGAGGACTCAATTTTGCTTGTTTTTCTGAGTCTTTTGACTTTTCCAATCGGATCTTGTCACTGCCGTCACTGACTCATTTTCAACTGCAGCATTCTTTGAGTTTGCAATTCAATCATTGTTTCTTCTTCCTGTCTTACCCTTTGTTTAGTATACCATATGGTTGATTCTGGGTCTCTGCCTACTTTCTGGTTGACTTTTTAAAATTACCTCATTCATTTGGGTGCCTGGGTGGCTCAGTGGGTTAAAGCCTCTGCTTTCGGCTCAGGTCATGATCTCAGCGTCCTGGGATGGAGGCCTGCATCGGGCTCTCTGCTTAGCAGGGAGCCTGCTTCCTCCTCTCCCGGTCTCTCTGCCTGCCTCTCTGCCTACTTGTGATCTCTCTCTCTCTCTCTGTGAAATAAATAAATAAAAAATCTAAAAAAGAAAAAATAAAATTACCTTATTCATTTAGATGGCTAAATAGTTTCTCATCTCTATGTACAGAGAATTCAGCGTCTGTTTTCCTGCCCTTAGTATACATGGGGCTGCCTCAGGACTCTTCTGCATACTTTCTTATCCGAGGGATTTATTATTTAACAGCCATGCAAAGAGGTCCTCCCCCATGTGCTGGACACCATAGCAGGATACCCAGAGCTATGCCTCTGGGTCCAGGGCCTTTTTTCTTCACAAGATGCTGCTACTGCTTGCTATGAATTTGGAAGATTCCCAAAGACCACCACTCACCCGATCCCCTTTCCAGTCTTTTCAGCAGGGAGGGAATATTATACTCCTTTCCTAGTTCTGCCCCTAATCCCAGATATTATCTCCCTGTGATGTCTCTCTCTTTTTTTAAAATTTTATTTATTTATTTGAATGAAAGCAAGAGACAGAAAGCAGGATCTGGGGGACAGAGGAGAGGGAGAAGAAGATTTCCTGCTGAGCAGGGAGCCTGATGATGTGGGGCTCAGTCCCAGGACCCTGGGATCCTGACCTGAGCCGAAGGCAGAGGCTTTAAATTTCAGGCGCCCCCCTGTGACATCTCTTAAGAGCAGTGTGTGGTTTGCTTTAACGGGTGGTTGTGTTGGTGATGATGATGATGATGATGATGGTGACTGCGGGAATCCCTAGGGCAAGAAAGAAGAACCAGGGGTAGCAATGTCCAGGAGAGTGGTGTTGGAAGCCTATTGTGGGCCTCTCTTCTCCCTGTGTGTTCCAGACTCCCTGATTCCAGCATAGAAATATCTGTGCCAAATTCCTGTCCAGGGTCAGTCTAGGTGGCCGGGGGTGTAGAGAAGTTGCCATTAACCATTTCTTGGCCTGGAATACTGAAGGAAACATCCCAGAGGCTCAGATTATTACCTCTGGCTTATCTTCCACAAAACTGTGCTTCATGTTTAGGTCAATGAATGAGATATCTACAACACTAATTGTATCAGCGAGCTTATGAACTCTTACAAAACTAGATCCTGCTTGTCCAAAATCAGGGTAACCAAAATAGTCAATCCACCAATGTTAACCTCATTCTGTATTTTTTTTAAACCATCAACTGTTTCTTTTCTCTATTGCTTATAACACCTCCTGCTTATAAACGCTGAAGAATGTGGGCTGTGAAATCCTTTGGACCTGAGTTCAAGTGTACCTGTGTAAGCTTTGCCTTCTCTAAAATAAGACTACCATCAATCTAATCGAAGTCTTGTGAGAAGTCAGTAAGACTATGCCTGTTAAATTCCCAGCACATAGTCCCTCAGGGAAATAATTCAGTAGGCATGAATTATTAATGGCCTAAATTTTGAAATACTTTCCGTAATGATCTTCTAAGGAAACATGTATAATACCTAAAATTTATATAGTGGTAACTGGCAGATGCTGTTTAAAGCTTCCTATCACGTTGCCCATTTAATTCTTGCAAAGGCCTTATACTTTTATTTATTTTTTTAGGGAGAGGGAGAGAGGTGGGGGAGACAGAATCTATTTATTTACTTGACAGAGAGAGAGATCACAAGTAGGCAGAGAGTGAGGGTGGGGGGGCAAGCAGGCTCTTCACTGAGCAGAGAGCCCGATTCCAGGCTCGATCCCAGGCCTCTGGGATCATGACCTGAGCTAAAGGCAGAGGCTTAACCCACTGAGCCACCCAGGTACCCCGACAGAGAGAGAATCTTAAGCAGGCTCCATGCTCAGCATGGGACCCAAGGCGGGGCTTGATTTCACAACCCTGAGATCATAACCTGAGCTGAAATCGAGTCAGATGCTCAACCTTATGAGCCACCCAGGTGCCCTGCAAAAACCTTTTAAATATCTATTAGTATCTCCGTTTCACAGGTGAGGAATTTGAGGCACATAGCGGTTAAGAAAAGTGGCCAAGGTTACTCAGCTGGGAAGTGGCAAAGCCTAGTTTGTGATCACAGGCTGTCCATATTCTTAACCCCTCTGTTATATGAAATAAATTTGATCATGGTGACTTTAAAATATTGCCTTTTAAACTCCTTTTAGTTGATGAGCACTTACTGGGGGACTCCTGGATGATAGAAGTTGAGGCAAAGGAAGAGAAAAATGTAAGTTACTACTTTTTAATGATCTTACCACATAGGGGAAGAAATGGACAAACACATGAGACAGGCATAAGGACAGCTTGGAATGAGTAAATTAATCTGTAAATTACAGTTGTCAACATTTTGATTTACCTTGATTTAACACCATTGAGACCAGGGTTTCTCAAACATTACTGTGGATGCAAATCACCTGGGAATACTCTTGATATCTTTAGTCAATGCCGACTTTGATTAAATAGGTCTGGCTGGAGCCAGAGTTTCTGCCTGTCTAACAAAATCCCAGGGAAGGCTGATAATTCTGGTTGAGAGACCACACTTTGAGTAGAAGGGTATGGCCCTTTGAAGGTCTATCATATAATATAGTGCTTGTTAAGCAAAGACATGTTAAGACTTTAAAACTGACTTACTCTGTGGGGACTGGGATGGTAGTTGGAGAATGTCCTAGAAGAATTGGTTTAAAGACCACCATAGTAGGTGAAGAGTACCTGGGAATCTCTGTGGGAGTCTGAGAAAAGGATTAATGTGGTTAGAAATGTGATTCCTATTGCTTTGTGGAAAGTGGACAGAGCTGGGGAGAGACTGGAGGAGCTCCAGCTCTGAGACTGGTGTGGAAATTCAGGCAATGAGGTGGTGAATGCCTGGAGTGTGATTATGCCAGTGGAAATGGGCAGGAAGGCCTGGCTCCAGAAGATATTGATTTCTGCAAATCACCAAAAATTCAGCACACTTAGGATCTCCTCAATAATAGCTCAGAAGTTAATAGTACTCTAATGTTTGGGGAAAAAATCACTTCCGCATCCATTAACTCATTTTATCAACACAGCAGCTATGGGAGATTAGTAGTTACTTTCACCCCCACTTTACAAATGAAACTGAGATAATGTGGCAGCAGCTTAAACCATGTCTGAGAAAAGGCAAAGCTAATTGCAAGAGAAAAGACACTGTGAAAAGGGTCACAATTATCTTGTTTTTATAAATTGATTTTTTCCTCGTTAACAGAGTAATATATTTTGATTATACAAGTAATACATATTTGAAATCAGGCTGCATGGCCATATTGTCTGTATCCTTCTCTCAGATTCTTCCACTTATTATGTTTCTTTGTCCTTGTCATTAGAAATGTTTTGAAAAGTTCATTTTAAATTACTGTATAATAATAGCCCCCATATGGATGCATGGCAATTTACTACTTCCATGTAATTGGCCATTTAGGTTTTCAGGTTTCTGCTATTGTAAATAACATTGTAGAAAACATCTTTGTACATACATCTTTGTTCAGGCATCTGATAATTTACCTAAAGATATATCAGCTCTTTTAGAAATCTGCTTAAAAATTTACAACCTGTTGATTGAATGTTTAATAAAAGATTAGGTTAGTCTGGGGTTTGAGGATGTTACCCAAGTATCTCTAATTGTATTAGATTACATAGTGAACTCTTGCTGGGCCCCCAGCTTCAGGAAGTCATATTTTGGAAAATTCTGCAGCATTCTGTTACTGTCCTTGATCTTGGGTCTCCTCATGCTGGTTCATCAGCAAAAGGTATAACTATCTATTGGGCTCTGGATGGAAGTTGGGGTGAGATGGTGGGGAGAACAAAATAGAAGGTCCACTTCCTGCCTGTAAGGGCCTTATCAGCTCTTTGGGAAGAGAGGCCAGAGACATGCAGGATAATTTAGGAACTGAGTAAATCAAAACACCAGCTTATGTGGCTTGAAAGTCTGTAGAGAAAGAAGATATGTTACTGATTGATGATTTTCCCCCCTTTTTTTGCCAATCTGTATTTTCTGTGCTATCTATGGAGAAGAGGTAGAAAGGCAATGCAGTATGGATTCAGAGGCAGAGATGAACTGAAATTCAGTCCTTTATTTCTTGTGTGACTTCAGCCAAGTTACTGTACATCTTTGAGCTTAATTTTTCACCTGTGAATGAATGACAATATATGTAGATTTTCTGATGTGAAGAAATGATCTAAGCCACTAAGTGCTTAATCCTGTGCCTGGCACACATTAATGCTTATTACTAGGTAATAAATACTACCTAGTATTGTTACTAATATTATTGAATATTTAAATAAAACGTGAAAATATGCATATGTAATTAAATATGTATGTATGTGTGTATATGTCTTTCTATACCCTTACCCTATTCTGTTTCTAAAGATAACTGTGTGTTACACACATGGTTACATATGCAGACACACATATGTTATTTATAGTTGTATTTAGAAACAACAGAATAGGTAGGACTTCAAAGAAGCCTAGGAATTCAATTTTGATTGGCCCTACTTCAGGAAAGAAGCTTTTTTCTGGTACTAGGCTTCCAAGGGAAAGCTGCTGCTGCCTCTCCCTCCTCCCATCAACAATCTTGGGGGCTTGGTCCTTTAGCTGTACGGGGCTTGCCCTGGTCAGCAGCAGTCTTGAGTTGAAAGACTACAAGCTGTGGAGCTGCAGACATCTGGGTTCAAAGCCTGGAAGTTTCCTCTCCTAGCCAGGTGCCCCCGAGCAATTTCTGTGAAACCATTCTCTGTGTCTCCGTTTCCTCCTTTGTTAAAGGGCCATCATATTTAGGTCTCAGGGCTGTTGTAAGAAGCCTTAAATAATAATGCCAATATGATTGTATTGGGTCCATGTTTAAGTGCCAATTATTTTATTTTGCCTTTGTTTTCTGACTGGAATTTCTTCCTGGCTTTTGCAATACCACATCCTCCACTGCCTCTCCTAGCCTGGGCTAGGGCACCCCTCTCATTTCTTGTATTTTGAAGAGACTTTGGCTGCTACCAATATCTCCTTTTACTTATCCCAAGTCGGATGTTGGTTTCTTAACATGAGTAAGTAAAAATGTCAACAGTCATGTGAGCTTGGAAGCAGATCCTCCTCCAGTTGAGCGTGAGATGAGACTCCAGCCCCGACTAACACCTTGATTACAGCCTTACAAAGAGCCCAGCTAAGCCATGTCTGGATTCTTGACCCACAGAAACTGAGAGATAATAAATGTGTCTGGTGTCCAGCCAAAATTAAAATAATAAAGGAACAAATGGGAAGTGTTTTGTCCAGTTGTCTGGGTATTCAAACCACTCTAACTCTAAGAGAATCATCAAATTTCTAGTGATGAATAAAGGATCTGTGGAAAATTCTGGAAACTTTGTTGGATTCATTCCATTTTGTTTTCATATAAACTTCTGCCTTAATCCAAGTTAATAGAATTGTGGCTGTGAAAATTTATATTGTAAGTAAAGCACTTAGCCCAGTTCCTGCCGCTTACCAGTATGGACTTAATAAAATGTTATCTGCTATTTTTCTAGTAGTAATAATAGTACTGCTAATAAGAAATGTGACAACACCTAACACAGGGCCTGGTACATAGTCATTGCTCAATAATACTTGCTGGTTTGGGGTAATTGAATCCATATACATACTATTCTTTTAAAGGTTAGTAAAGAAGGATTTGGCCACCTGATTCCTGTCTTTCCAAGTTTCCTGCTGTGGCCCCTTGGCCACTGGTGACATTTCAACCTGGAGTTTGTCCTCAATTCTGAAGGCAGGGAGTCTGCCTTATTCGTCATTGTACCCCAACAGTTCCTGGCAAACAATAGGTACTCCATGAAGGAATACATGGATGGAGGCAGCAAGGACTGGAATGGAACAAGGACTCTTCTCCTTTGTGAAATTTTAGGGACCAGGCTTCGGTTTGGGCTGTTGCTATTTGCCCTAGGCTTTTGGTATTAGGCTTTGATGGTTCTGCATATCCTTTGAAATTTTGCTCTGAGCTGGAAACGGTAGTACTCTTAATGGGGTCTCTCTGGCATAAGTACTCAGGAGTATAAAAGCTGGCTTTGGTACATTGAACACTTCAAGGGAGAATGGCCCTTGAGAAGGAAGGTGATAGGGCAGCAAATAATAGCATGAGATTTAGAGTCAAGAGAAACCTTAGTTCAAACCCTAGTTTTCTCACTTCTAGCTTTGTGTCTTTGGAAGTCCCTTAAACTCTCTGAGCCTCAGTCTCCTCTCCTCATCTGTAAGATGGGAGACAATATTAAATACCTCTTGGTGTTGTTATGAGGGCTAAAATATGATAAGTGTGCTTAAAGCCATGGTACATAATAATTGTTCAATAAATGTTAGTTACTCGTTACATACTGTATCTCCTTTCCTTTTCAAGATGAACATAGTTTTATTGTTTTTCATGTCCTCAAAAGCAATACTGTTTGTTGTTTTAATAATCAACTTAGACAATACCTAAAAGTTTAGAGAAGGAAATGATAATTTCCTGCATGCTTACTTCCTAGAGATAACCAGCATTAATAATTAGATGTACGCATATCTCACACTTTATTTTACTATGTTTATACACACATTAAAAATGAGGTCATATGGGAGTCCCTGGATGGTTCAGTTGGTTAAGCATCTGCCTTCGGCTCAGGTCATGATCCCAGGGTACTGGAATCGAGTCCCACATCAGGCCCCCTGCTCAGCGGGGATCTGATGCACCTTCTGCCCCTCTCCCCATTCTTGCTCACTCACTTTCATAAAAATAAATTTTAAAAAATAAAAAAATAAAAAATGCAGTAATATGATATATATTGTTTCATAGTCCACTTTTTTATACCTAACAATACATTTAATATCTTTATAGTATCACACTTTATGACTATATGAACACTATAAATATTTTAACTACTACCATATTAATTTGCTTCTAAAGATTTGCTATTATAAACAGTGCTACAGCAGCCATTTATATACATACATCCTCACACACTTGTCTAATTTTATTGAGATTTTTTTTATTTTTAGATATTTTTAAAAGAAAGAATTGCTAGGTCAAAGGGAATTACACCTTATTTTCTAACTTTTTAAAGACTTATTTATTAGAAAGAGAGAGCATGAGGGAGGGGCAGACTGAGAGGGAGAATCCCAAGAGGCCTCTGCATGAGGCACAGAGCCTGACGCAGGGCTTGATCTCATGACCCTGAGATCTGGACCTGAGCTGAAACCAAGAGTCAGTCGCTTAACTTAGCCTCCCAGGCATCCCGAGGGAATACACTTTAAAATCACCCCATTCATTAATTAGAACATGCACTGGATTGACCTTTATTGAATGGGAAGAAGCTTTGCAACTGTCAAGTGCTGTGTAAGTATGAGTTATTGCACTGTGGTTGTTATTGTTAGAGGCGTGGCAGACTGACGACCTTAAGGACTAGGAGAGGGGAGAAGGCTTAATTTCTCCCCATGAAATATACCTATATGAACATGAAATATACCTGTATCAACATGCACCCATAAGGCGGTAGTTGCTGTCTATTCTGAAGGAGCTATGTCTTCACTCCCTCCCCAAACTGGCAAGATGAAGAAAGGCTCTTGTCATCTTGAAGTGAAAACATTGCTTTTAAATATGGCTGCTTCCAGCCACATGTTAAGACCTATTCTTTGCCAGCCTCAAATTCTAGGAAAGCATTTGATTAGAGAAGCATAACTTCTCCTAAGCTGCTTCTGCCCGGAGTTGTTCTGCTATACTCTTGAGAACCAAGCCTAAGGGCCTAGCTACTTTGTGTGTATCTGTGGGGGTTGGGTGGCAGATGTTGAGGAGAAATACTTTTCTATGGCAAAACTGGTATGTCAGTGCCCAGCCTAAGGGTACCTTGGTCACACCTTCAACTTTTCAGCAAGCCTGACATTCCACAGAGCTCAGGCCAGCCTAGAGAGGCTAACTTACCCACCCACTCCTGTGGCATCCTGTTTTTCTAGCAGCCAGAGTACCTCTTGAGTGTAACTTTATTATAAGCATTGTAGAGTAGGGGGAAGTGTGTGTTGAGAAGTCTTAGATCTGGATCTCCTCATCCAACAGCCTGAATTCTCTCTGACTTCAAAGACTAGGCACTTGTCCAGGAATGATGCTCTTGGCCCCTGCTAGAAGGTGGGGCCAGGTGTGGGAATACACACAGACTGTTGGGGCCTGTACTGGGGTGGAAGGCAGCAGGAGAATATGTGACCATGGAGGGGAGTAGATGCCTATTTGCTTGACCAGGCTTCACCTTACAAAGGTGCTTCTTGCAGGAATGTTTTCCATGATGCCTTTCAGAGAGCTTGGGTTCTTTGTACGTCTAAGTCTGATTTGGATGATGTTTGCCATGAGCAGTAATGAGCATGGAAATGATTTATTCTGGGGCCTTGACTATAGTGCTATTAAATCACTGGTACACTGATGGGGCCTATTGATCCTCAAACTGTTTCCTGAGGTCTCTTTGCAAATCCATTCTCTCTGATCCCAGCTAATCGGTTGTCACTGCTGGCTCTGTGGATGCTGCTTTTTTGAAAAAGCCGACTCTGTGGGCATTTTGGACTCTATCCTCTTCCTTTCTCCCCAAGTCTCCAGCTCACTGAGCTGTGAACTTTCACCACCCCTCCCTAATCTGTTTACTTTCTCTTTGGACTCAGTAAGCAGACCTGTGTACAATACCTTTTCATGTGTTCACATGCATTTATGGGTATGCATGCTTGGCAAAAAAGGTATTGTGCTGGAGGAGAGTGATTGGCCTTCTTTAGGCGAGCAGACTTTGGTGAGCCCTTAATTGAATTGTGGGTCTAGAGAACAGGGAAGCTTATTCCCCATTGTTGGGGAGAAGATGGAAGATTACACTGATTCTGGAAGAAAATGTCTTCATTTTTTTTTCTTTTCGTAGAGTATATGGAGTGGACCCAGATGATTAGTGGAGGGTCTAGATTCCAAAGACCTCTTCTATTCAGAAAAATGTGGGGTTTGAGATGGGTAGGTAGGCTTAAGACAAGTGAAGGTTTTGAATGGTTCTTATGTTCCCCACCCTCTCTAGACTCCAAGCCCTCTGAAGGTACATTCCTTCATGTTTTTGCATTTCCTCTCAGGGTCTTGCACAACACAGATGCATAACAAACAGTGAATGGACTATTAAGGCAGAAGGATAGACTACTAGGCTTAGTGAGACTGTCTGTCGATGGCCCTACAGAGTCCCACAGAACTCCCTAGGAAAGAAGGCTTAAGCCCGGGAGGTCTTGTTTCCAGAGCTGGCCTTAGACAAGGGTCCCACCCTCTGCACTCATGAAGTAATTGGCAGAATGGCTAGAACAAGTGAATAATTGTGCCATAATTAGTTTATGACCTGAGGGCATGCCAGTTTGCAGCCCTGCCAGTCTGCTAGCTGCCACCAGCACAGATATGCCTCATAAAAGTGCAAGCGACAAAACTATGCTGCTATTCCCTGGGCCTGCTTCAGTCCTAATGACTCAGGCCTATGAACTGAGAGTAACTGAGCTAGTGTGTTAACATTTCCTGAACACTGACCTTTTATATTTTCATGTTATGCAAAAGTAACCTTTATTTCTTACAGTTGTTAATCCTCGCTTTGAGTTAATTGTACTGTTCCTCCCTCTGCCTCCCTCCTTTCCCTCTCTCTCTTCTTTCCTTCCTTCCTCTTTGTCTTGGAAGGGGGAGCACAGTGGGGCCTGGGCAAGACAGAGCATTTGGCTCATCGTATGACAATAATTGAAATCATTCCCTTCTGATACACTCAGGAAATGGCTCAGCCAATATCTCCTGCAGGTCTCACCCTCCCGGCCTACTGTCATATGATTGTTGTCCACATATTCTCTTCTAGTGTCCTAAGAGTTCAAGAAACCAAACTTTGGTAACACAATCTATCAACCTACCAACCTAAGTCACCTAAATGTGTATCAGAGTGTTGGTGATAGACATCAGTAAATTTGGATTCTGAAAGTAGGCTTTGAGATTGTGGTACTTTGAGCCCTTCCTTTCCTGTCCATCAACCTGAATTGCATTTTTTATTTCAGATGCTCAACATATGGGACTCTTTGGACCCCATTAAAGCTGAATTAAGAGTGTACACAGTATTTGTAGCTGACCAAAGTACTAAGTAGTTCATGTTCCTAGGTACAGAAAACGATTTATAGATTCACTAACACTGTTTTCACAGAAATAAAGCAATTTGCAGGAGGACCAAGATCAAAGAATGGCTCCCATTCAGGGATTCCTTTCAGAACTATCAGGATTATTGTTTCCAACATTATATAAGCAGAATTAACACTCCTAGTCCCATCCAGGGAACAGACTCAAGGTAGGAAATACTTCACTTTTTTTAATCTTCATGTCATCACAGCCAAGTTTTCATACCTTGAGTTTCTTCTAAGTGTCTTGTTTTGTTGGTTGTGCTACTCAAAATGAAGAAGTCATTCTCTTTTAACATTGCCAGCAATCCCTTTTCCCACTCCAAAGTGTTCTTATTTCTTTTTATTTTGAATTGCTTTTAACGTGTCTACTGGCTTCTTTGCTAAAGCTGGCACCCATAACTTTTTTTTTATTTTTTCAGTGTTCCAAGACTCGTTTATGCACCACACCCAGTGTTCCATGCAATACGTGCCCTCCTTAATACCCACCACCAGGCTCACCCATCCTCCCACTCCCTTCCCCTCCAAAACCCTCAGTTTGTTTCTCAGAGTCCACAGTCTCTCATGGTTCCTCCACCCCAATTTCCTCCAATTCACTTTTCCTTTCCTTCTCCTAATGTCCTCCATGTTATTCCTTATGCTCCACAAGTAAGTGAAACCATATGATAATTTACTTTCTCTGCTTGACTTATTTCACTCAGCATAATCTCCTCCAGTCCCGTCCATGTTGATACAAAAGTTGGGTATTCATCCTTTCTGATGGCTGCGTAATATTCCACTGTATATATAGACCACATCTTCTTTATGCATTCGTCTGCTAAAGAGCATCTTGGCTTTGGCATCTGCGTCTTTCACAAAAAGGCTCTGATATGTTCATGTTAGGCCATGCCTTGATTTCAGATTTGAAGGCTAATCACATATGACTTTAATTAAAACATGTTATTTATAGAGTAGTGACATTTTAAAAAATAAGTTTGAGATTGGGTGCTTGGTGAGAAATATAAGACTGTGGGCGCCTGGGTGGCTCAGTGGGTTAAAGCCTCTGCTTTCGGCTCAGGTCATGATCTCAGGGTCCTGGGATCGAGGCCCACGTCGGGCTCTCTGCTCAGCGGGGAGCCTGCTTCCTCCTCTCTCTCTGCCTGCCTCTCTGCCTACTTGTAATCTCTCTCTGTCAAATAAATAAATAAATAAATCTTTAAAAAAAAAAAAAGAAATATAAGACTGTGTTTTACATATTTGTGAAATTCATTTTTATTATTTCAAAGTAGTAGTAAGCTGTAAAACAACAAAGAAGCCTAAGCTTAAATAAATCTATTTTAGTTGATAGGCATATAAGCATGACTCTAATGAATGAATTTGCTATTACTTGTCCCCAAGTTTCTCTTTAATCATAACATGACTATATATATTCCTGACTTCTTTATTTTATTTTCATTTCAGTATAGTTAACATAGTGTTATATTAGTTTCAGGTGTACGATGTAGTGATTCAACACTTCCATGCATCACCCAGTGCTCATCATGACAAGTGCACTCCTTAATCCCCATCACCTGTTTCACCCATCTCCCCCCCCCCGTCCCCCTCCCCTCTGGTAACCAGCAGTATGTTCTCTATAGTTTTAAGAGCCTGTTTCTTGGTTTGTCTTTTTCTGTTTGTCTTATTTCCTCGTTTGTTTTGTTTCTAAAATTCCACATATGAGTGAAATCATATGGTATTTTTCCTTCTCTAACTTATTTTGCTTCTAGCTCCAACCATGTCAATGCAAATGACAAGATTTCTTCTTTTTATGGATGGATGAGAGTCCATTGCGTATATATACCACATCTTCTTTATCCATTCATCTATCAGTGGACACAGGGGCTGCTTTAATACAGTGGCTATTGTAAATAATGCGACAGTAAACACAGGGGTGCATATATCCCTTTGGATTAGTGTTTCTGTATTTTATGGGTAAATACCCAGTAGTGCAGTTGCTGGATCATAGCATGGTTCTATTTTTAACCTTTTGAGGAAACTCCATACTCTCTTCCACAGTGGCTACACCAGTTTGCATTCCCACCCATAGTGCGCGACGGTTGTTTTTCTGCACATTCTCTCCAACACTTCTTGTTTCTTGTGTTTTTGATGTTAGCCATTCTGACAGGTGAAGACTTTTAATCTATAGAGTTTAAGGCTATATTTTCAAATGAGAAATGTTTTCATGTGAAAATATTTCTAGTTTGAGCTAGAAGTGCTTTGTTAAAAAAAAGTGTTCATGAAATGCAGTATTACTAAGGGCCTATAATTAAGGCAAAACCATTTCAATAATGCTTCACTTATTCGGAAACTCAGAACATATGCTGGAACCCAGGAATGAGTAAAAACTAAGGCTTTAAGATTTTGAAACCGCTGCCACAAAGCCCATGGTATGGGGAAGAGGCCCTCCTGACTTGACTTTAAAGAGATCAACTGGTCCTTAATTTAATGGGAGCCTGTTGTAAGTATTCCCCCACTTTTCAGAAGTTCACTGTGCTACCGTGCTTTTATGAAAGATCTATGTTAATACCCATTGTCACTAGTCAAAGGAAATCCAAAGAAAATTTTTTGCTTTTACAAAAAAGGTGAAAAGTGAAAATAGTGTTCAGTGTTTGTTTTGCAGCAAGTTATTACAGAGGCAGCAAGAGTGGCCCAACCAAACTCCTCTCCCAGGATCTACATACACTCAGCATTTCAGCATCAGCTGCAGAGTGTTGAACTGTGTCTGTAAGCATCTGTACTTTATCTCAACTTGTTTTGTGCATCCATTAGCAAAACGTGTCCTAAGGTATCAGAAAAGCCTAAGAGAGGTTATATTTTGGGTCTAGGAACATTAAGACAGTTTTTAATATACAGCTTCCCCTTGAACAATGTGGGGGTTGGGGCACCAATCCCCACGCAGTCAAAAATATGTATATAACTTTGACTGCCTGAAAGTATTTTTTTAATTTTATTTATTTATTTGACAGAGAGAGAGAGAGAGAGAGAGAGAGAGAGAGAGAGAGAGAGAGAGAGAGAGAGAGATCACAGGTAGGCAGGCAGAGGTAGAGGGGGAAGCAGGCTCCCCACTGAGCAGAGAGCCCAATTCGGGGCTCGATCCCAGGACCCTGAGATCATGACCTGAACTGAAGGCAGAGTCTTAATCCACTGAGCCAGTCAGGTGCCCCTACCTGAAAACTTCTTAACAGCCCACCGTTGAGTGGAAGCCTAACTGGTAACACAAATAATGAACACACATTTTGTATGTTACATATATTCTGTACTGTATTCTTACAGTAAAGTAAGCTAGACTAGGAAAGGAAATGTTAAAATCACAAGGAAGAGAAAATATATTTACAGTACTATGCTATATTTATTGAAAAAAAATCTGCATATAAGGGGAACCACGGAGTTCAAACCCATGTTGTTCAAGGGTCAAATGTAAATTAATAATAAGTGCTTCTTTCCTTTATACCATTTTGGCTTATGGAAGGTTTCCAGGAACGGTCTACTTTCAGATAATGGGAAACCTGTATTCTTTCAGTTATAGCAGAATATAAGCAGTAAATTAGAATTGGGGGTGGCAAGTTGCATGGGTTTCAAGGAAGTAGTTTACCCTAGAAATAGGCACAGTGACAGTTGTATACTAGACACCTGAGATGGAGAGGCCACAAAAAGAAAGACCTGGCAGTATAAAGTAGGTAGATAGCCTTCCACACAAAAATAAAAGATTGTGATCTTCTGTAGTATCGATATGCCAGATTTTGCTTAGCCATCCTATTATTATTGGAGATTTAAGTTATTAAAAAATTTTTACTCTTGTAAATAGTGATGTGGTGAATGGTTTCTGTACAAATTGCCTTTATTCTGTTTAGGGTTATTGCTTTCTGGTTCTGGTATTTTACCAAAAGTATGATAACCAGGTCAAAAGGTATGAGCTGATTTATTATAGCTGCTGTTACATGTTGCCAGATTGTCCTCCCAGAAGATTAAACTGTATAAGTATGTCTATTTTCTCACAGTCCTGTAGCACTAAATGTTGTCATTTCTAATATTTTGTTAGTTTAATGGGTATGTAAGTATACTATTCATTTGTTTTCATTTATATTTGATGAGGCTTTAGATTTCTTAATGTCCTAATTTGCTGTCCATTTCCTTCTTCACTTATTTTGAGCAATTATCAAGTAAAATCCACTGACCTTTTATATTTTTATTCATCCCTTATACTTTGGATAGTCTAACTTTGTCCTCTGTATTTGTCACATATTTTTCCAATTTTACTGCTTTCATTTTTATGTGTGCTTTATTATATTTCACTATGCAAAAGTGTTCCTTTTCACATTTATGTATTCAGATCCATCGATCCTGTCTGTGATGTTTCTTTCATTTTTCAATATTCAGAAATTTACCACTCCTCCACAGCTGGGACAAATATGTGATTCTGTCCTCTCCACTCCCCCAGGGTGTATTTTTCTTTTTCGTGTTTAATTCTTGGACCCATCTGGAATTTATTGAAGTGTATGGTATGAGGTATGGATCTAAAGTACAGTCTCCACACTGATATCCAAATGTTTTAGCAATTCAATTTGGCAAAATATTTCTTGAACTTCTTCTATGTGCTAAACATTGTGCTAAGTACCACAAGAAAGTTTTTTTTTTTTTCTAAATGAGGCAAAGTCCATGCTCTTCAAGTGTGTGATCCTGGATCTTTTTCTTGCTTTCCCTCTTTTCCTGAAGATGGGAAGGGTAAAAGTGGTAGTAATAAAGTAGATATTAAAATAATTATAACAAAATACAAAGAAGATTATGATAGGTATTGTTACAGAGTTTAAAAGCAAGAAGCAGGGCGCCTGGGTGGCTCAGTCGGTTAAAGCCTCTGCCTTCGGCTCAGGTCATGATCTCAGGGTCCTGGGATTGAGGCCCACATCGGGTTCCCTGCTCAGCAGGGAGCCTGCTTCCTCCTCTCTCTCTGCCTGCCTCTCTGCCTACTTTTGATCTTTCTCTGTGTGTCAAATAAATAAATAAAATCTTTTTAAAAATAAAATAAATAAATAAATAAATAAGTAAAAGCAAGGAGCAGGGACACCTTGATGGCTCAGTTGGTTAAGCGCCAGACCCTTGATTTTGGCTCAGGTCATGATCTTGGCGTTGTGGGATTGAGCCTTCCATTGGCCTCTGCACTCAGTGCAGAGTCTGCTTAAGATTCTCTTTCTCTCTCTCTTTTTCCACGGCTGCTTCTCCCCACCACTTGCGCACGCACACTCTTTCTCAAATATATAAATAAATAATTTTTTTAAAAGGCAAGAAGCTGTGAGAATTTAAAGGAGTGAGAGAGTCCCCCTGAGATAAGGAAAGGCCCTCAAAGTAGAGGTGACATTTAAGAAGGGCTCAGATAGCAGGATTTCATTCATTGAAAGAAAAGAAAAGAAAAGGAAAGAAAGAAAGAAATTAGAAGAAAGAAAGAAGGAAAGGAAGGAAAAGAAAAGAAAAAACACATATTTAATATCTATTCTGCCTCGTCCTGTGTGCTAGGGATAAAGATTAACAAGACCTGATCCTGACCTCAAGGCACTCTCAGACTAGCCAGACTGGGTGCTGCTAAAGGAAACATACCAGAAGGAGGTAGTACAAAGGGAAATGGATGTCTTTGGAGAAAGTTAAAAGTTAGGGAGTAGTAGATACTGACACAGGAAAGGAAGGGTGGGGCCAGTTTTGGGTGGATCTTAAATGTCAAGAGGAGGCATTGATTCTTCCTTTGTTTTGGTATGGAGAAGGTTTAGGAGTATGGGAGTGCCATAACCAGAGTGGTTTTCTAGGCCAGTCCATTTCATTTGGAAGGTTGTTATCTGTTTGCCAGACTGTTTTCTGAAATGTGAGTAAGGTCAGTGTGTGTATCATTTTTGATATTTGGGCTCTTTGGCAGTATCAGGTCTACCCTTTATGTCTGATTCCTCTCTATAATTGACAGGGTTTGTGATATCTTTGATATATTACAGCTAGTTCTTTTTCTGCAATTCTTCATTCTGCTTCAGGAGTAGTTTCTAGTAGTCTCTGCCTTTTGCCTAAGTTATTTAGGAGACATTTTAGAGTGAATACATCACGATGGCTAAAATGACTCTAGTGCTTGAATAAAATCCTGGTATCAAGAAGATTCATTTATGGGGAAACAGCTCATCCCCACCTTCTGGAAAAATGAGGGGCCAGGAGGCATGAGTCCCAAAATTAATTTGAATGTGGCTTGTTCACATGAACATATACTTAGTGAATTTGTGAAATGTTTTCTTTCTGTTGTGGGCATGAAGACTACAGTGTAGAAATTAAACCATTGGTAAGTGGACCCAAGCCATCTACAAATTTTAGGACGGATTGTTTCCCAGAGGCCAAGAAAAGCTTAATCAGAGGCTTTTAAAAATTAAT
Organism: Ailurus styani; assembly: GCA_002007465.1. Classification (NCBI taxonomy): domain Eukaryota; kingdom Metazoa; phylum Chordata; class Mammalia; order Carnivora; family Ailuridae; genus Ailurus; species Ailurus styani. Next base: position 77,452 of record LNAC01001090.1, read on the forward strand.
GGTTTGAGAGGACTTCCAGAGAGGCTGTGTGAGGAGCTTGACAGACCCTCTTCCCAGTGAAATAACTATTTAACTCATGATAATTACCAAAAACAACCAGTTAAAGTTTCTGGAAATTGACCTGGGGTAATTCAATATATTTTAAAACATTTATTCAAAGAAATCTACTGAGTCTCTGTAAGAATAGTAGGATCTGATTGTCACTTCTGCCCGGCCCCATGCTATGGATGCTTTACTCTGGGCAGGTATAGCTAAGAACATGGAGCTCCCTTTACCGCTCTAGCTCCCAGTTATAGTGCTGTGGTTTCATCCCAGGGGGTGTGGGAAGGGAACAGTCTATCAGCATCTCTATTCCCACACTCTCAGCTTCATGTTGTAGTAACTATTTTGGGCTGGGCTGGCATGGACAAGAAGACTGGGGTTCTCTTCCAGTTCCCGTGTGTTAGGTAAGAGGTTCCATGCCAAAAGAAGCAAGCTTAGAAGACCACAGGCTACCAGCCTCCCCCAGGTCCTATTTGTAGGGTAGAGGTTACATACTAGGAGAAGCCTACCAAGAAGATAGGGGTGACCATTCCCACCTTCCAGCTCTTGCTTATAGAGTGAAGGTATCACGCAGGGAAAATTAGGCCACTACCACACCCTCATTCCAGTGAAGTAGTACAGAGATTCTGCTTAGGAGGTTCAGCAAGATGGGAGGATTGGCAGCTCAGCATCTTTGATGAGGTAGCTAACCTTATTTGGAACAGAGGAACTCATTCCTGAAGGTGTTGTCAAAAACAGTAGAGATCTTGATGTTGAGCAACTCAGTCAGAAGCTTAACAGAACCAGAGAGAGAGAGAGAGAGAAAGAACCCTGTTAAGATCATACTTGTACCTGGAGATCAGGATGGCTGTGAACATATACTACACAGAATTCACTCAAAAGCAATCAGAGTGGGCATTTGAGAGCTACTAGTCACTGCTGGAACATAGAGCTGACTTCAAAACATTTCCGAAGCCACACAGAGGTCCAACATCAAGTTTTAAGGCCTTACCAACTCAAGGGGCATAACCAGAACCTCTGACAAATCACTAGCTGAATATTATTAAGTTATGCTGACCTAGGAGCCCACTCTGATGTAGTTAACAGAAAAACTGAGTAGTAATACCAGAGGTACAAGGCAGAGGAATTGGTCTTCAGAAACTTAATTCAGGCAAGCCACCAGAAAATGAGGTCTGTGGTGGTGGTGGAACTAATCAGAGTCTAGAGCTGCTACAAAATATTATCTAAAATGTCCAATTTTCAACAAAAATTCCAACAGATGCTAAGAAATAATGTGACCATTTTATAGGAAAAAAGCAGGCAATAGAGACTACTTTTGAGGTGGGGGGGCACATGATACACTTAGACAAACACTTCAAAATAGCTATTATAAATATTTTCAAAGAACTAAAGGAGCCAGTTTTTAAAAATGATGAAAGGAAGAATAAAAGAATATCAGTGAGAGGTTAGAAATTATATTTAAGAAACAATGAAATGAAAATTCTGGAGTTGAAAAGTACACTAACTTATGAAAAATTCTCTAGAAGGGCTCAACACCAGAATTAGGCTGGAAAAAGGAATCAGTGAATTGGATGATAAGTAATTAGAGATTATACACTTTGAAGAATAGAAGAAAAAAATGAAGAAAATGAACAAAAGCCCCACAAACCTATGGGATGGACATTATTAAGTGCACCAACATATACATGATTAAAGTACCAGAAGGAGAGAGCCAGTGGAGCAGGAAAAAAGATATAATGCATGAGAATTTCCAAAACATGATGAAAAACATTAATCTATACCTACAAAAACCTCCAAGAGCTACATGTAGACATATCAGTTAAAATGTTGAAAGCCAAAGGGAAAGGAGCAGCAAGAGAAAAATTGACTCACTACATATAAGTGAACCCCAATAAGATCAGTAGCTGGCTTCTCATCAGAAAAAAATGGAGACCAGAAGGTAGAGGGATGACATTCAAAATGCTTAAGGTGCCAAAAAAATCAAACAAGAACCCTATATCCAATGAAACTTTCTTTAAAAAATGTAGACAAAATTTTATTTTGCATTCTCTGATAAAGATGAAGATAATTCATTGATAACAGACATGCCTTATAAGAAATATTAAGGGAAGTTCTTCAGGCAGAAAGGAAACATCACCACACAGCAATTCAAATTTACATGAAAAAAGAGTGCTGATAAAGGTAATTATGTAGTAACTATAAAATAATGTAATTTCTGGGATGCCTGGATGGCTCAGTCAGTTGAGCATCCAACTCTTGGTTTAGGCTCAGGTCATGATCACAGGGTGCTGAGATCAAGCCCCTGTTGGTTTCTGTGTTTAGCAGGGAGTCTGCTTGAGGAGTCTCTCCCTCTGCCCCTTCCCCCACTCTCACTGGAGCCACTCTCTCTTTCAAATAAATAAATAAATAACTTAAAATATCCATTTAATACAATACAAGACAGTAAGGACAGAACAGAGAAATAGACATGTGACATATGGAAAACAAATAGCAAAATGGCAAAATGTTAATTCAACTGTATTCATAATAATGGTAAATGTGAATGAACTAAATCCAGTGAAAAGGCAGAGGTTCACAGTCTGGATTAATAAAAAGAACTTAAATCTAAATGTATGCTGTCCAAATTGAAAATCCAAATAGGTTGAGTAAAATGATGAAAAAAATATAAGTCATGTAAACTGCGATCAGAAGATAGGAGTAAAAAAAAATACAGCAGGACTTGCTATACTAAGAATCAGGCAAAACACTTATTAAAATGATAAAAGGGTCAATTCATCAGGAAGATATAACAACTATAAAAGACAAATGCACTTAATGAAAGGGCCCAAAAAATATATGAAGCAAAAACAGAATTGAAGAGAGTAGACAATTCAACAATAATATCTGGGGACTTCGAATCTCACTTTCAATAATGGATAAAATACTTAGAAATCAATAAGGAAATACAGGACTTGAATAACAATGCAAACAAACTAGGCCTACATTTGCAGGCCACTCCACGCAAGAGCAGAATATACATTCTTCTCAAGTGCATATGGAGCATTTCCAGAAGTTAGACCATATGCTAAGTATAAAACACTTAAAAGTGGGCGCCTGGGTGGCTCAGTGGGTTAAAGCCTCTGCTTTCGGCTCAGGTCATGATCTCAGCGTCCTGGGGTCGAGGCCCGCATCGGGCTCTCTGCTCAGCGGGGAGCCTGCTTCCTCCTCTCCCTGTCTCTCTGCCTGCCTCTCTGCCCACTTATAATCTCTCTCTCTGTGTCAAATAAATAAATAAAATCTTAAAATAAAAAAATAAAACACTTAAAAGTCTCAAAAACACTTAATAGAAATAATATAAAGTACATTCACAGACCACAATTTAGAAATCAACAACAGATGAAAATTTGGGAAATTAAAAAATATGTGTAAATTAAACAACACAATTTTATATAACCAAAAGGTCATAGAACAAATCACAGAATAAATTAGATAAGATATTGAGATGAGTAAAAATGAAAATACCATATCAAAACTTGTGGGATGTGGCTAAAATCACACTTAGATGGAAATTTAAAGTTATAAATACCTATATTAAAAAGAAGAAAAAGCTAAAAACCAATAACCTTACCTTCCACCTTTAGAAATTAGGAAATTAAGAGCAAAGTAAATGCAAAGAAAGCAGAAGGAAAGAAATAATAAAGATTAGAATGGAAATAAAGTGAAATAGAAAACAGGAAAATGGCATAGAGAATCAATAAGACCAATAGTCGGTTCTTTGGAAAGATTCCTAAAAATGGTATTTATTTTGCTAGGGCTGTCATAATGAAATACCATACACTAGGCATAAACAACAGAAATTTAGTACGTCACAGTTCCGAAGGCTAGAAGTCAAAGATCAAGGTGTCGACAGGTTTGGTTTTCACTGAGACTTGTCTCTTTGGCTTTCAGATGGTCTCCTTACTATGTCCTCACATGGCCTTTCCTCTGTGCACATGTGTTTATCTGATGTCTCTTTTTGTGTCCAAATTTTAACTTAATTGCCTCTTAAAAGACCTTACTTCTAAATTCAGTCACATTCTGAAGTACTGGGAATTAGAGCTCCAATGAATGAATTGTGGGTGGACACAATTCAGCCTGTAACAATCGACAAAACCTTAAATATACTGATTGAGAAAAAAAAGACAAATTACTTATCTCAAGACTGATGAGGTATATCACTATAGGCAATATCACTATTAAACTTATAGAAAAGTGACTAAAAATCAGAAGGGGAAACTATGAATAGCTGTATGCCAACAAATTAGGTAACTTAGAAGAAATAGAAAATTTGAAAAGATTCTTAGCAAATAAAGAGATTAGTATCTCTATGCAGCTATCAAAAGAAATGAACTCTTGCCGTTTGCAATGACGTGGATGGAACTAGAGGGTATTATGCTGAGCGAAATAAGTCAGAGAAAGACAATTATCATATGATCTCTCTGATATGAGGAACTTGAGGGGCAGGGAGGGGAGTCATGGGGGGTAGGGAGGGAAAATTATGAAACAAGATGGGATCGGGAAGGAGACAAACCATAAGAGACTCTTAATCTCACAAAACAAACTGAGGGTTACTGGGGGGTGGGAGGGTTGGGATAGGGTGGATGGGTTATGCACATTGGGGAGGGTTTGTGCTATGGTGAGTGCTGTGAAAGGTGTAAGCCTGATGATTCACAGACCTGTACCCCTGGGGCAAATAATAAAAATAAATTAAAAAAAAAGAGATTAGTATTTAAAAATCTTTCCAAAGAGCAAAGTCCTGATCTAGAGAGCTTCACTGGTGAATTCTATCAGTGAATTTTACCAGCTTTACTTAAAGAAGAGTACCAATCCTTCACGAAGTCTTCGAGAAAATAGAGGAGGGAACAAATTCCAGTGATACCAGAGCCAAAGATATCATAAGAAAAGAAAATAGAGACCAGTTTTCTTTATGAATATAGATGTAAAAATCCAGGACAAGATATTTGCAAACTGAATCTAACTGCATTAAAAGGATTACACATCATGATCAGTGGGAATCACCCTAGAAATACAATTAATTCAGCCAAATTAACATAAAAATAAATGTGAACATTGTTAGTAGAATAAAGTACAAAAAGAGCATGATCAACTCAATAGATGCAGGAAAGGCATTTGACAAAATCCAACACCCATCTGTGACTTAAAAAAAAAAAACCTTAACAAATTTGGAAGAGAAAGGAACTCTTCAACTTAACAAAGGGAATCTGTGAATACCTATAGATAACATCATATTTAATAGAGAAATATTGAATGCTTTTTCTTTAAGATGGGAACAAGACAAGGATATTTGCTGTCACCAGTTTTTTTTTTCCAACATTGTACTGGAGGTTCTAGCCAGGACAACTAGGCAAGAAAAAGTAAATCTGTCTTTATCTGTAGATGGCATGACGTTATATATAAAAAACCCTAAGGAATCCACTAAAAACTACTAGGACAAATAAACAAGTTTATCATGTTTGCAGAATATGTCAATATTAAAACATAATTGTATTTTTTAATAGTAACAATGAATAATATGAAAATGAAATTTTTAAAAATTCCATTCGCAATAGCACAAAAAATAAAATAGAAATATATTTGACAAAAAAGTATAAGACTTGTATACTGAAAACTATAAAACGTTAATGTAAGCAATGAGAAAGAAGACCTAAATAAATAAGACATTCCATGTCCATGAATTAGAAGACTGACTATTGCTTAGATGGCAGTACTCCCCAAATGGGTCTACAGATTCTACACAATCTCCACCAAAATCCTAGATTACTTTTTTTTTTTTGCAGAAAATGACAGCTGATCTTAAAATTCACATGGAAACACAAGGAACAAAACAGTCTTATAAATGACTGGAGGACCTACACTTGCCCATATTGAAACTAACTACAAAGCTACAGTAGTCAAGTCAGTGTGGTACTGACATAATGATAAACATATAGGTAAATGGAGACCAGCTGAGATCCCAGAAATAAGCCCTTACATTTATGATCAATTGATTTTTTTTAAAGATTTTGTTTATGTATTTGACACAGAGAGAGAGATTACAAGTAGGCAGAGAGGCAGGCAGAGAGAGAGGAGGAAGCAGGCTCCCTACTGAGCAGGGAGCTGGATGCGGGCCTCAATCCCAGGACCCTGAGATCATGACCTGAGCTGAAGGCAGAGGCTTTAACCCACTGAGCCACCCAGGCGCCCTATGATCAATTGATTTTTGACTAAGTTACCAAGGAAGTTCAAAGGGAAAGAAATTGTGTTTAACTAATAGGGGTTAGTCAATAGGATTGACTAAGATTGGTATTTAGCCAAATAGTGTTTAGCTAATAGGATATCACACGCAAAAAATGATGAATTTGGTCCTTGACACACCATACACAAAAAATTAATTGAAAATGTATAATAGGCCTAAGTATAAGAACTTAAATTATAAAACTCTTTGAAGAAAACATAGGAGTAAATTTTCATGATCTTGGGTTACACAAAGGTTTTTAGACATGATACCAAAAGCACAAATGATAAAAGAAAAAAATGATAAACTGGATTTAATCAGAATGAAATTTTTTTTACTTTAAAAGATACTACTCTGGGGCGCCTGGGTGGCTCAGTGGGTTAATGCCTCTGCCTTCAGCTCAGGTCATGGTCTCAGGGTCCTGGGATCGAGGCCCACATCGGGCTCCCTGCTCAGCAGGGAGACTGCTTCTTCCTCTCTCTATGCCTGCCTCTCTGCCTGCCTGTAATCTCTCTCTGTGTGTCAAATAAATAAATAAAATCTTTAAAAAAAAAAAAGATACTACTCTGAAAGTGAAATGTCACCCCAAACTCTGGGAGAATATACCTATAAATCATTTATCTTATAAAGTATTTAGATTCAGAATATATAAAGAGAAATGAAAATATATCCTTGTACATGAATGATCATAACATCATTAGTCATACTAGCCCCCAAATGATCATAAACTTGTACATGAATGACCATAAAATCTTTACTTGTACACGGACGATCATAACATCATTATTTGTACTAGTCCCCAAACAGAAACATCCCAAATGTCCATCCAATAATGAATAGATAAACAAAATGTGGTATGTCTACACGATGGAATGTTGTTCAGCAATGGAAAACAATGAAGCACCATTATCTGCTACTATGAGGATAAACCTCCAACACATTATGCTCACGAAAGAAAGCAGACACAGGGCCACACGCTTGATGATTCTGTTTATATGAAATGTTTGTTTTTTTTTTTAAAGCACGTCTATAGAGACAAAGTGATTGGTGGTTGCCTGGGGCTAGGTATGGGAATGGAGACTGACCGTAAATGGCATAAGGATTTTTTAGGCTGATAGACATGTTCTAAAATTAGCTTGGGGTGGTGCACAACTCTGTGAATATGCTAACATTCATTAAATTGTACCTTTTAAATGGGTAAATTTATCATATGTAAATTATATACCAACAAAGCTGTTAAAATGCAGTGGGTTGAGGTAATAATTTGGATGGTTTTATAAAGAATAAGATCACTAAAACAAATTAAGTTATAAAGTCCATTCCCAAATAAAGTACAACTCAAATTCCTGTTACCTTTTCAGGACCTTGTTCCATTTGTCAGTTCCCCCATGTAGTCTTTCTGTATCCTACAAAAGACCTCTCCTTTTGGATTTTGTGCTCCATCTTTTCACTTGCCTTGAACCTATTTACCCTTCCAAAATTTTTTCTCCCCCAGCATTCTGGTTTGTGCTCTCACTTCTCTCCTAAAGCCTTTTCCCCCTGAGGTTTATTTCATTTCCAAATCCTGAGTGTTTTTCTCAGACTGCTGGTTCTATCTCTTTGGTAAATGTGGCAAATATTTTCTCTTGGGTTTGTGCATTTGACAGACATTTACTGAACACCTGCTGTGTACTTGATCCTATAGTGATACTTGTAGTGGCTTATGTTGCTGATCCTTACACTTGAGGAGCAATAAGAATTTTCACTGTGTCACATAAAATTCTGTGTAGAAGTCAGTACAACAGCTATATTTCATGGCAATTTTTGCTCAACTAATAGGTCTCTATTTAAAAGTGACAAATGGGGGCACCTGGGTGGCTCAGTGGGTTAAGCTTCTGCCTTCAACTCAGGTCATGATTTCAGGGTCCTGGGATCGAGCCCTACATCGGGCTCTCTGCTCAGCGGGGAGCCTGCTTCCCCCTCTCTCTCTGCCTGCCTCTCTGCCTACTTGTGATCTTCCTCTCTCTCTGTAAAATAAATAAATAAAATCTTTAAAAAAATAAATAAAATCGACAAATGGGGTGCCTGAGTGGCTCAGTTGGTTAACTGTCTGACTCTTGATTTCAGCTCAGGTCATGATCTCAGGGTCTTGGGATCAAGCCCCGGATTGGTCTATGCACTCAGCAGGGAGTTTGCCTGAGATTCTCTCTCTCTCCCTCTCCCCCACCCCTCCCCATGCTCGCTTTCTCAAGTAAGTCTAAAAAAAAGTAAAAGTGGCAAATTTATAATTGCCTTCTCTTTGTCCCTGAGTTGTTCTTGTGTCTTAGGGTTTAAGGTACTGGTGTGCAGGCACTGGCTTTCCATGGAAAATTAAATAACTAAAACCTGATTTGTAGCATTTGTGATTTCCATAGTGGCTATACTCCCACCATAGCCAGTTTCAAGTTACTAATGTGATATTCCTGAATGCAGAGTTGGGAAGCTAGCCAGTTTGAACCCTTTACTAAGAGGCAATTGTTTAGTCCTAATCCTCCTCAGAATAGCTTTCATACTATCCCTGAGATACCACCCAACTTGGTTGGAGGGACTTTGGGAAGAAGAGAACTAATGCTTTTATAGTAACAACTCTGTGCTAGGTGCTGTGCCCTTTAAATACTCTTTTTCATAAACCTGTATGGAAGATACCCATTTCACAGGAGCTAGGATTTGAATCCTAATCGTTGGGATGCCAAATCTCATGCTATTTTCATTGAACCATGATATTTCCTAGGGCAGTGCTCTGGATATTGTTCATCTTCTGAGGATTTGGTAAGTATATCACTAGATAGTACACTGGGCTTGCTAGAGGATGTTAGGGTAATCTCTCTGTGAGCAGCAGGCAGGGAAGGCAGTGAAGACCAATGCATGATGTGGGGCAGAGAACTTCTAGACTCTTTGATTGATTTGAGTCTAAGGAGGGACTGAATTGAATGGCCAGGAGTTCCAGACTTTTCTGGGGATGTGGAAGAGCTGCTGAAGCAGCACATTCCTTTTGGGCCTTAAGCAAAGCCTACAACTGTCCATTTGAGAGGTCAGTGCTGTCCTTGGAGGTAGTGGTTTCCAAACCAAGTCAAGGGATATAAATGATTGAAGCAAGTTTCTGAAGAGAGATAGGTCTATGCCTATTTTTTAATAGAAATAAAACTCCGTAACAGCAGGAATCTTTGTTTTGTTCATTGCTGTATCCCTGTTGTCTAGGATAGTGCTTGACACTTAATACGTTGGATAGACGAATGGAGGATGAAGAGATGATTTGCCTCCAGGCCTGTAGTTCTTTTCCAGACTTGGCTACTGCTTTAAACCAAGTATTTTCACAGATCCCCAAGAGACCAACACTGAAGCTTCTTACATTTTTTCCGGCTAAGGATCCCATTAGCAATTATGTAAAGACAAATGATGTCATTTGGGGATGAGATGTGTAACATTGCTTTGGGAAGCCCTCTTCACTGTCTTTGAGTAGAATAGCTACCAATTATTGAGTGTTACTATGTGCCAGGTAGAGAGAGAAATGCTGCACATCCATTAACCTATTAAATCCTCATAATGACCTTATGAAATAGACATTGAATTAGGCTCATTTTACAGATGAGGAAACTGAGACCTGAAGAGTTTAAGTAGGTTGCCCAAGGCTACACAGCCAGTATGAGGAAGAGCCAGTAATCAAGCCCAGTTTTTCCCAACTATTAATTCTGCACTTGTTCCACTATACTACATTGTCTCTTTTTCTGTGTTACTACTTATTCATTGTTTCAGGGAACATTTATTAAGTCCCAAGCTCTACTGTATGCCAGACACTTAAGGGAAGGGGGACTCTTGCTTTGCTGAAATGCCTTGAAAAACATTTCTATTTTCTAACACCATTTCCCCTCTTTCCCATAACTATGATTGCCTGGTGATTTGGAGCTACCAGGGGTCATTAAATAACCATCCTTCTTCTTCTCAAATGCTTCAGCAAGTTCCCTGGGGTGAGAATGTCTTATTTAGTCCCAGAAGATTAATGAAATCTCAAGCAATGGTTTTGTAAACTCTATTATACCCAATTCCCAAAGGTTTTCTTTTTGCTTTCAGTACTTGAAATGCTACCCCCCCCAAATTCTTCCCTTCTATCAGGTGGGTCAGGGCCATATGAATACAGCCTTTCCTTTCTAGAATGTTCTTTCAAACATACCAAATATATTTAATGCTAGTAAAAGGGGCTTTCTAGTGTCATATAAGGAGTGCAGAAGCACAAATTCCCCATCTTGGTCCTGGAGACCCAGAAAGAGGTGGAAAGAGGTCGGGTAAAACCCAGGGCTGGACTGATCATTTCTTGATACCTCTGTTAAGGTTCTTGTCCTTTAATTTTTGTTGTTATTCTTTTGTTCCTTCAACAAATATTTGTAGAATGTCAACTATGTGGCAGGAAAGGTGCTGGGCTAGAAATAGAGAAATAAATTGAGAGCTACGTATGTGCCATTATAATTGTTCAAGTAGTCATATTAAAAAGGTAAAAATAAACAGGTGAGATAAATTTTAATAATATATTTTAACCCAGTTAACATTTTCAACATGTAATCATTTAAAAAATTATTAATGCGATATTTTACATCTTTTCTTTCATATTAAGTCTTTGAAATCTGGTGTATATACTGAACTTACAAACACATCTCAGTTTGGACTAGTAACATTTAAGTGCTCAATAGTCACACATGGCTAGTGGGTAGCAACTGTACATGAGGCCTTGCTCTCATGGATACTGAAATGTATTAAGACCTTTCTGTGAAGTGATGAGGAAAGGCACATCAGCTGGAATGTGTCTGATAATTTATTTAGCAGAAATCTGTTCTTTCAATTATTACCTACATGGGCTGCAAATCAGGAGGTTAAAACCCCATGTAACATTAAAAATCTTTTAAGCGCCTTCAAAGTCTCTTCCACTGCTTCTGGGAGGGTAATGCTCTTAAATCAGGACATCATTTTGATTCTGCAGACAGTTTCCAAGGCAGGAAAGTCAGAGAACTCTGCAGGGTGGCCATGAACTGAGGCAGGAAGCGATATAAGGTAGGGACTTCATGGTCATCAAAGGAAAGGTACCTGCCCCTCAAGTCCTTTAAGAGCAATCGAGGGAAAAGACCAACAAAGAAAGAACTAACTACCAGCCTGAGAATTCTCTCCTTTTTCTATCTACCCATCCATTGCTCAATATCTTCTCCCAGGACATTGCATCCCTCAGAGGTTCCCCAGTTTTCCTCTATGTTCTGGAGAGGTGTGTAACTCTATGTGTGAGGGTATGAAGTCACACAGTGACTGTGTGAGGGGGTATGACTGTGTGTGGGGCTATGTGTGAGCTATCATGGCTCAACTTTGTGAGTAGTGGATAGGTAGATGAGTTCACAGCCCCAAAAGTATATCTAGAGATAAGCAAGGGGGAAAAAATTCTTCTTAGTTTGTGTCCGCTAAGGAAACCGAAGTTAATGGAGCCTGAATTGGGACCCTGAGCTTACCTGACAATTTCCAGTGACAGACTCTCTCTATAGTTGCAGGGGCTGTCTATCACAACGGAGGATTCAAAACTGAAATTGGGTTCTCCTTTGGAAGGCAGTATTTTAAATCTATTTTCTCACATAATAGACTGTTAGAGTTGTCTTAGGTCTTCCTTGATTAGAGATTAAGAAATGGGTTTTTAAAGAGGGCCCTTGGAGAAGGCAGGATTTTGTTGTTGTTGTTGTTGTTTCTTTTTTTTTTTTTCCTTTTTTCTTTAAGTAGGCTCCACGCCCAGCGCGGAGCCCAACACAGGGCTGGAACTCACAACTGTGAGATCAAGACCTGAACTGGGATAGAGTCAGATGCTCAACCCATTGAGCCACCCAGGTGCCCTAGCAGCTTTCTTTTTTTTTTTTTAACCTTTTGGGGTAGAAAGGAAAGGAGTGATGGGAAAGCAGTACCTTTTAGGAAGGATTCTTTGCAGCAGCGCTTAAGCTACATTAGGCATTTTCTCAGACTGTTTGTAAAGGCACTCTGGCTAATGGGGTTAATCACCTGAAAAGTAAGACTGGTGGCCACCTTGCTGACCTAAAACAGACACAATCACAGATTATTGTCTGCCTTCCCCAGGGAGAAAATGTGGCTCTAAGCCAGCACATCGAAATAGAAAAAAAATTCCTTAGGGTTTAGGTGTAAGACTTTCCCTGTTTTCTCTATCAGAATAGGAAGTGCTTATAAACCACATTTCCCAGTTTAGTCTGCTTCTGGAAGAACCATGTGCAGCCAGCAGTGACTAAACCTGGGTTTAAAGCTGGAGGGAGATCAGGACAAGGAATCCTTGTAATATTGGGCACAAAAAGCATGAAATAAAATGTTTATACTCTGTGTTTAGTCAAGACATACTGAACATTCTGTGTTATTTTACCAGATGTAGGGATAGTAGAGAGTGAAGAAGAAGGTAAACTTTCATTTACAGAGATGTATCAAGCATTTTACATATTCTTAAGACCATCCTGTGGAGGTAGATGATATATTTCACATTTTATAGATGAAGAACATATATAACTTATAACTAGTGAGGAGAGGATTCAAAACTAAGATATGCCTTATTCCAAGGTCCATTCTTCCCACTGCCCTATACCGCTGTCTTAAATCTTACTGTTTAGCTAGGGAGACACGACTTCTATTCTCAAGAAACAATCAGATGAAAGAAAGTACCATGTTAATTATAATTGAACTCTAATAACTGAAATAGAGATAACATATATTTGACATGATTAGGAACAGTACTTAGGTCAGGCAGGGCAGACTTCATATTTTCCTGATGGTGTTGTTTAATATCATGTTGTGTAGTAGGAAAAGTGGACAGGGAGCTATAAACAAGGCAGCCCTGTGTTGCTAAAGAAAATGACTGTGGTAACTCTCCTTCAAACTACTACAGAAACAAACCTGTACCAAAATCTAACAGTGAATCCCAGCTTTTCTTGATATACACAGTATCATTATCTCTGTAGCTGATACTATTTAGCCATAGTGATAGACACCCCTTGGGTAAGACTAGGTCTGATTTCTACTTGTGGGTGGAGAAATACCAGTCCTCTGTTGTTCCCTCAGGAGCTATAACTGAAGATTCAATGCCTCATAGTTCTAGAAGATAAAAGTTCCATTATTCTTTTGTTCTATTGTCACATTACCCTAGGAGCAACAGTTTCACAGTTGATCAGAGTGGTGGAACTACATGGGTCCATCTTTATTCTCAACTATGTTTAGCATGGAGTCCTTGATTTCAGATGGAGTGACAGGATTCTATTATTGCCTCATAAGTCTTAATAAAAACAACCATCTTGTTAGAAATGAATAAAGATAAGTTTAATTATCATGCTTCCAAAAATACATTCTTCTGTATGTATATTTTTATGAAAACTTGGGTGAAGATAATGAAGGCAGTTCTTAAAATTTCATCCCACTTTTACTGAGCAAGACAGCTACACTTGTGATGAACATAACATAATGTATACAGTTGTTGAATCACTATGTCACACACCTGAAACTAATGTAACATTGTATGTAAACTATGCTTCAATAAAAAATTTAATTTTCAAAAAAGTCTGTTAAATATGGAGTATAATATGAAATGATGCTTTAATGGCTTGGCAAGTCCTTTCTTTGTTGACTTATGACCAACTTAGAGTTCTCCAGAAGCATCTCTCTTGTCCAGTATTAGTGCACTGTGGCTTTGATAACCTTCAAGAGATAGATGATGGAGGTGTGTCTTCTAACAACCAGATTTCTGATGATCCCCAGTCTGGGATCAGCAGTGGAAGGCAGGTCATTGTATCAGCAACTGGTAAGCTGGCCAAAAGTTTAGTTTTGGAGAGAATTTCCCTGTAGCAAGAATACCGAGAAGTTGATTCACCACATCTTTATACATCCCATACCCTAACCAATCCATATTGAAAAACTGTCTTCTTCAAATATACAAAGATCTTTCCCATTTTTTGTCTTTGCACTGTTGTACCCTTTGTTAGAATGTCCATTCCTCAAGATCTATTCTCTAACCTTCTTCAAGGTCCCGGTCAAATGATATATCATCTGTATACCTTTCTCTCATTCCCACCTTATCCTTTCTGTGGTTCCATAGCCTTTTGTATAGATCTCTATTCTAGCATTGCTCCTATGAGGGAGTAAATTACCTATGAGGACACCTCTCTGTTAGGCTGTGACCCTTTCAGAGGTGGAAATTACATCTTATCCCTGTTATCTCCATTAGCAAGAACAAAGACTGGCATACAGCAGGCTGAACCAGGTAAATTCTAATTGAGTAATTGAATTATTTATTCATATTCAGCTGGGGTTACATGTTTCTGGATTTTATCATCCTTCGGCTTGATTTGGTATCATATCCTTGTATATGTATTTCAGGGACTCCTTCTTTATTGAAATGATTAAAATTTTGACCTTTTTTGTTTATTTATTTGAGAAAAATACACATTTGTAGGCTAAAGTGAATTTGTCCAATGCCCAGATTCCAAGGGAACACCACTGGCTCCCTCTTGTGAGGCAGTCTCGGAATTTCTCCTATAATTAACTTTTAAGGAGATCTGTGGACAAGTTCCTCTTAGTAGAGTTCTTCTAAGAGTCTGAATGCTTTGGCTCCTAAGGGTTGTGAACCAACTAGTTCCTTTTGGGGAAACGTTAAGGCCTTGACTTGACAAGGGTCAAGGAGCCATTCTAGGAATCCTGACCAGCTCAAAATCTGAACATCTTAGAGTCGAAAGCATTCCTGGAGGTTATCTTCATAACCTAACTTCACAAAACAACTCATGCCAGTTTTGAGTTGCTGCCTTCTAGAGAGCTTTTTCTGTATTTTAGAAGATATTGCTCTTAAGGAACTAAAATCTGCCTCCAACTGGTCCAAAGCCTAGCCTTTGGAGCCATCCATAAAAAGTAGCCTGTACCTTCTTAATAGCCAACTGCCCTTTAGATTCTTAATGGTATTTTTTATATTCAGGGTAGATTTTTTTGGTTTTTGTTTTTATTTTAGTTTGGTTTTGTTGTTGTTGTTTTCTTTTCTTTCTTTCTTTCTTTTTTTTTTTTTTTTTTACATTTATGAGCACCTTCCTAATGCCAGGTACCCTGGTCTAATCTTCTCTAGGTGCCTTAACATTTTCCCATATGTCAGGTTTCCAGTCCTTTGAACCACTTCTAGATAATTTCCATCTTGTCATTGGCTTCAAAGTTTATAATGTGTTACATATTATCCTTATTAAATGCTTCCCATTGTTCCAGCCAGTCCGTATACTTAGGATCCCATCATATGTAGGACCTACTATATCCTGGGTGAGCTTGCTCTTTTAGTTTATCAGTATAGGTTCTCAGCTTTGTGACTTTGGAATAGTACCTCTCATGAAACAGCATGGTGTAGTTGAATTGGAGGGCACCAGATCTGTGTTCAATTCATTTAACCTCTTTGTGACTAAAATAGTGATAAATATCCTTTCTTCGTAAATATCCTTTCTTCATAGGATCATTGTCAGGATTCATTAGATACTATCTATAAGGCATTAAGCACTGTGCCTGAACACTTAGTGGGTGTGTATCAGAAGTTAACGTCCCTTTCTTCTCTTTCTGCCATCCTTGCCCTGCCCACCACTGCCCTCTACTGAGAAGAATCAGTCACTGCTTTGAACTTGAATTTCTGGTTTTAGCCAAGTAGCTCTGTTCCAATTAATTTCTTTTTAGCCCTTTAGAGAATGGCAATCTTGCATGAGATATTACACAAACTAGCAGACTGGCTCCAATTTTGTAAAGTAGTCCTTGTAAAAATATTGCGGTAAGTAACTTTTCCAATTTCTGACACAGCACATCTGAGTTAGAGTTCTATATCACATGGATAGTTATTGGTAAGAACTTTTTAGTATCATAAGATCTCAGGGTGCTAATCATGGATGATTGGGATATAATCCAGTATGCATTTTTCACTGTCATGAAAAACAGTCAAAATCACAACCCGGATCTGAATTCAATCACAGGTTTTCTGGATAATATGATTCCTGTGGTTCTTTCCTTTTCTTTCCTTTTCTTTCCTTTTCTTTTCTTTTCTTTTCTTTCTTTCTTTCTTTCTTTCTTTCTTTCTTTCTTTCTTTCTTTCTTTCTTTCAAGGAGTATACTTTATATGAATTGATGTTTTTAATTCCTCTGAAAGGATGATGAAGGTTTGCATAAAATCAATAAAAATACAGAGACCAAAATGGAACTTGGTGCCTCACTGATAAAAATCCATATTACTGTGATTCTCTTCTTTGAGAGGATTTTGGGATGTGGAGGGAAGTCCTGAAGCTTGGCAATCAGACATTACGGTAGAATGAACAGAGGGTAATCTTGGTGTTAGATCTAAGTTTGGATATCACTTCTGTCATTCCCTAGTTGTATGATCCAAGACAAGTCCTCTGACCTCATATCACCTCAGCTTTTATGTAAAATGGGAAACAATCATATCAACCTTGAGGGCTTATTGCTAGTATTATAAATGAAGTTAACAATCCTGTACTACTTAACACAGTGCTTGGCACATGGTAGGCAAGCAATAAATCATTGCTATTACAGTCAATTCCAGTTAATAGCAGCTAAGCACTTGGAGCTACAGTATCACTTCCCTGCTGGAGAGTGAAAGAAGTAATATCATGTCCATGATTTGTGGATTTAATCCCTGGGTTCATGTAGAAACTGAATCACTATGTCCTTCAGATTCTGCTAGAAGTTTATAATAATTTTCCTGAAGGGCAATGGATATACACTGGATTGCTTAATAGGCCTTGGTGGTATATGGACAAAGATAGTGAGATTAGAACCCTGGAGAGTTCAGGTACCTCTTATGCTCTGGCCCAAAATTTTTTACCTGCAAAATCTTGGACTTACCAACCCAAACAAGAGTTAAATGCTGCTGCCTTTTTTAGATATCTATAAATATATATTCATGAATCTGGTGAGCTAGTCACCAAGGCTTCCTTTTGAGGGAAAAGAGGTGGCTGGAATAATTGTTTCTTGTTGAGGAATCTTGGCCTGGAGACAAAAAGAAAATCCCTAAAATATTCTGCTCACAAGAAAAAAGCAATCAGGGGCAACTGAATGGCTCAGTCAGTTAATGCAGGTGCCTTCAGCTCAGGTCATGATCCCAGGGTCCTGGGATCGAGCCCTGCATTGGACTCCCTGTTCGGCGGAGAGCCTGCTTCTCCCTCTCCCTCTACCTGCCTCTCTGCCTACTTGTGCTCTCTATTTCTCTGTCAAATAAATAAATAAAATCTTTAAAAAAGAGCAATCTGACTGAGATGGGTTCCTTGGTGAAGGATAAACTTCATCACCAAACATCTTTGTAAATTAAAAATAGGCACAATAAGCTAACCTGTAGTGAGAGAGGATCAATGGTTGCCTGAGGAAGTGAGGGAAAGGTAGGTGGCAGTAAAAAGGGCAGAAATAAGCTTTTGGGGTTAATGTATATGTTCACAATCTTGATTATGGTGTTGGTACATATATAAGTCAAAGCTCATCAAATTGTGCACTTTAAATATATGCAGTTTAATGTATGCCAACAGTACTTTAATAAAGGTGTTACTTCAACTCAGTGTACATAACACCTGGCACACAGTAGGTGCTTGCTAAATATGTGTTGAATTAAGATAAATAATTGTGACCAATTTCTGGAGTGGTTGTGAGAGAAGCTCAGCAGATCCTCTCATCAATGAAATAACCATTAAACTGGCAAAAGTTATCAAAAACCACCATTTAAAATATATGGAAATTGGTTTAAGAGCATGCAACAAATTGAAAATCATTTATTCAAGAAAATTTATGGAATCTTGGTAAGAACAATTGGCATCAATGGCATTTGAGCCATGACTTGCTCCTACTCCTTACCTAGCTTTATATTGCAGATTTATTTCAGGTGAGTGCAACCCCCCCAAAAAAACCCCAAAACAACAGAGGTTCTCCTTTTTACTAGCTCCAGGTTGTAGGGCTATAGTTACACTTCAAGATGGGAAGACTGCTAGTGACTCTTATTCCACCCTCTAGTTTTGTGCTGTAGATTTATTCTGGGTAGGCATGGCCAAGTAGATTGAAGGCTCCCATCCTTTGTCAAACTCCTACTCCTAAGATGGAGTCTATATCCTAGAAAGGTGCAGGAAACTGTGAGTGGTATTTAGAAAAGACTGGGGGCTCCCAATTTCTCTCTCCCAGGGCCAGGGCCCAGATGTAATTGTCAGACAAGAATTTCAAGGGCTCAGAGTGCAGTGGTGCCACTCCAGAAGAAGCAGGCTGCCATATCACCCTCTCCCCATCTAGCTCCAGCGTAGTGGCACAACCTACAGAGGCTTTTTTTTTTAAATAGAACAGAGCATGAAGGAACTCATGCCTAAAGGTGTTGTTGAAAACCATAGAGATCATAGTAGTGAAAATTAGAAAAGTAATTAGATATTAATAACAAACAGAAAAGAGCAGACCAGCAAGATACTTCTCAGCGAGACCTAGGGAAAGAAACCATTAAGAAGAGCCTTGCTAAGATCAAACTCATCCCTAGTAGACAGGGAGGCTATACACATGCATTAAAGATGTTATTTGTGAACTGCTAAACTCTGTTTAAATGCAGGGTAGAATCAAAAACTCCCTGAATTGTGAAGGCATAGAAAGCCATACATGATATCCATGGTTTCTTGCAAGCCCCAAGCCATACAAAGATACGCTGGAAAAGAGTAGAAACCTTGCTAGATCTAGGAGCTTAAGAAAAATCCCTGTTTGATCACAGGATAAACACTAACTATGCTGAACTAGAGGTGATTCCTAGAAAGCCAAACTTAAAAATAAAACAAGGGGGAAAATGATCATGATGTCAGAGACTGCACTGCAGAGAAACTAGACTTCAGAGAGAATTAGTTCAGAAAAGTCACTAAACAAATTAAGCAAAACAAAGCAGAACAAATAGCAACAGAACCTCTTGGGCGGGTAAACAGAATCCAGAGATTCTACAATATATTTAAAATATTTAGTTTGCAACAATGATGAGGCTTGTAAAAAAAAAAGAACCTTAAAAAGATAAAGAACAGGAAAGTGTGATCATGGAAAAGTAATAAATCAGACAATAGAAATTACTTTTGAGGGAGCCCAGATGTTATACTTGTCAGATAAGGATTTATAAGCAGTTATTATAAAGATATTCAAAGAACTAAAGGAAATCATGTCTTATGATTTAAAGAAAGGTATGACAACAGTGATAAATAAAATCAAATGAAAAGATAGAACATATTTTAAAAAGATAACCACATGGAAATTCTGGATTTGAAAAGTATAATAACCTAAATGAAAAATTAATAAGAGAGGGTCAACAATATACTTGACATGGCAGAAGATAGAATTACTGAACTGGAAGACAGATCAATATGAAGTATACATTCTAAAGAAGAGAAAGTAAAAAGAGTGAAGAAAAATAGACACACGTGGAACACAATTAAGCTCACCAACATACGTGTAATGGAAATATCAGAAGGAGAGGAGAGAAAGGGACAGAAAAAATATTCATAGAAATGATGGCTTAAACGTTCCCAATTATGATAAAATATATTTATCTAAACATCCAAGAAGTTCAGTGAGCTCCAAGTAGAATAAACTAAACAGATACACACCTACAGATATAGTCAAAATGTTGGATGTAAAGCCAAAGAGAAGTTCCTATAAGCAACAAGAAAAAATGACCCATCATAAAAAGCAACCCCAGTAAGTTTGAAATTTGTTTTTACAATAAATAAGCCTTATCTTAAAAAAGAAAGAAAGAAAAAAGAAAACTGACATATCAGAAACCATGGATATCATGGGACAGGAAGATGACATATTCAAATATATAAAAATTAACCAATAATGCTATCTCTGGAAAAAATAACTTTCAAACTGGAGGAGAAATAAAGATGTTACCAGTTAAACCGAGATAGGCAGAATTTATATATTGCAGACCTGCTTTATAAGAAAAACTAAAAGAAATCCTTCAGGCTAAAATCAAGGAACGTTGGGCAGTAATTTGAATCCATGCAAAAGAAAAAACAGTGCTAATAAAGTAATAATAACTACAAGAGGCAATATAATTACATATTCCTTCTCCCTCTTAGCTGATTTTTAAAAGCAATAGCATACTGAAACAGTGATGTACACACCCATCACCCAGATCTTATACTATTTTTCAATAAAAAGAACTGGAGAATCCTTAGAGGAATGGGTGATCTTAGAACATGGCAAAAAATATGTAAGATGAGCCTGGAAAATCTTGTAGTTCCAGAAAGTAAGGAAGTGCTGCTGAAAAAAACAAAAACCAACCAAACAAACAAAAACCCCACCCACAATGAAGGGAATATGTCAAAGGGATACTGTGGTCAACTGAAAGGGGTCCCAATGGCCAAACCTAGAAGAACTTAAGCATAAAACAGTAATAATAAAGTAGTGATGCACTGTATCCCTAGGTGTAAAATGAATATCCATGAGTTTAACAGGTAGAAATAAATGATTGAGATAAACATATACACAGGGAGAATAGACAACTTTTTCATGAAGAAGAATTCCAAATAATTTATGTTGCTACTCTTCCTTCAGGTACATAAAATATAATTTCCCACTCTTTAAGATCTGTGCGTTGTGTCTTCTTTGAGAAAGTACAGTTTGGAAAGAGAAAATGAATAATTTACAGTGAGGAAAGCTGACAAACACTACCTTAGCCAGGTGATGAAGGTTAACATCAACAGTGATAAGTCATGTTGATAGTATGTACCCTGATATGATGTGATGAAAGGGAATTTCACTTCTTGATCTTTCCCTCAAAAACCTAAAACCCTAGTCTAATCATGAGAAAAACATCAGGCAAATACCCACAAAGGAACATTCTTCAAAATGACTAACCACTACTCCTCAAAACTGTCAAGGTCATCAAATACAGGGAAAGGAGTCAAAGGAAAGAAGAGCCTAAAGGGATGTACCAACTAAATGTAATGTCATATCCTACATGGCATCCTGGGACAGAAAAAGGACATTCAGTAAAAACTAGAGAAATCTGAATAGTATGGACTTTACTTAATAATAATGCATCAATATTGGTTAATTGTGTCATATTAATGTAATATATTAATAATAGGGAACATTGGGAGTATATGGGAAATCTCTGTACTCTATTTGCAATTTGTCTATAAAGCTAAAATTATTTTTAAAATAAAGTTTATTTAAAAAGCAGTAGTACTAACAACATATTTAATGGTGAAAAGTTTTTCCACTAAGATCAGGAAAAATGCAAGGAAGTCCCCTCTCACCACTACTTTTCAGAACTTCACTGGAAGTCCTAGGTGATACATTAAGACAATGAAAGTTACATTTTGGGGTGGGAGAAAGAAAAAATGTCTTTGTCTGCAAATGACATGATCTATGTAGAAAATTTGAAAGAGTTGGCAAAACTATAACTAATAAACGATTATAGCAAAGTTGCAGGATACAAGGTGAATATAGAAAAGTCAATTACTTTACTAAATACCAGCAATGACCAAATGGGACTTGAAATTAAAAAAACAATACCATTCATATTAGCACCCCAAAAATAAAATACTTAGGTATAAATCAAACAAAATATGTATAAGAGCCATATGAGGAAAACTACAAAACCTCTGATGAAAGAAATCGAAGAAGAATTAAATAAATGGATAGTGGGCGCCTGGGTGGCTCAGTGGGTTAAAGCCTCTGCTTTCGGCTCAGGTCATGATCTCAGCGTCCTGGGATCGAGGCCCATATCGGGCTCTCTGCTCGGCAGGGAGCCTGCTTCCTCCTCTTCCTGTCTCTCTGCCTGCCTCTCTGCCTATTTGTAATCTCTCTCTCTCTGTGTCAAATAAATAAATAAAATCTTTAAAAAAAAAATGGATAGATATTCCAAGTTCCTAGATAGAAAAACTCAATATTGTCAAGATGTCGGTTTGTACCTATCTAATTTATAGATTCAATGCAATCCTAATCAAAATCCCAGGAAGTTATTCTGTGGATATTGACAAACTAATTTGAAAGATTATATGGAGAGGCAAAAGACCCTGAAATAGCCAACACAATGTTGAGGAAGAACAAACTTAGGAGGTCTGACACAATCTAACTTTAAGACTTACTGTAAAGCTACTAATCAAAATAGTGTGGTATGGGCAAAAGACTGGACAATTATATCAATGAAACAGAAATGGAGAGCCTAGAAATAGATCTTTGAAACTGGAGCAAAGGCAATACAGAGGTAAAAAGGTAATCTTTTCAATAAGTGGTATTGGAACAACTGGACAGCCATATGCAAAAAATAAAATTAATCTAGACCTTAAACAGAACTTGCACTCTGTAAAAATTGACTCAAAATATATCATAAACCGAGACAAACCATAAGAGACTTCTAATCTCATAAAACAAACTGAGGGTTACTGGGGGGTGGGAGGGTAGGGATAGGGCGGATGGGTTATGGACATTGGGGAGGGTTTGTGCTTTGGTGAATGCTGTGAAAGATGTAAGCCTGATGATTCACAGACCTGTACCCCTTGGGCAAATAATAAAAATAAAATTAAAAAAAAAAAAAGTAAAGCTATAAAACTTCTAAAAAATAACAGAAGAAAACGTAGATGACTTTGTGTAAGGCACTGAATTTTTAGATACAGCACCAAAGGCATGATTCATGAAAGAAATAGTTGATAAGCTGGACTTCTTTAAAATTAAAAACTTCTGCTCTGTGAAAGACATTGTCAAGACAATGAGAAGATAAGCCACAGACTAGGAGAAAATATTTACAAGGATATATCTGATAAAGGGCTGTTAGCCAAAATATACAAAGAATCTTAAAACTCAACAATAAGAAAACAACTCAGCTTAAAAATGGGCCAAAGATCTTGACATCTCACCAAAGAAGATATACAGATGACAGTAACATATTAAAAGATGCTCTACATCATATATCATCAGAGAAATGCAAACTAAAACAACAGTGAGATACCACAGCACCCAAGAGTGTGACCCAAATCCAGAACACTGACAACACATTTGTTGTCAAGAATGTGGAGCAACAGGAATTCTTATTTATTGTTTGTGGGAATGCAAAATGGTATAGATGTTTTGCAAGGTAGTTTGGCATTTTCTTACAAAAAATAAATATACTCTTAACCATATGATCGATCCAGCAGTTGTACTCATTGGCATCTACCCAAAGGTGTTGAAAACTTATGTCTACATAAAAGCATGCATACAGATCTTTATAGTAGCCTTATTCATAATCACCAAAACTTGGAACCAACCAAGATGTCCTTCAGTAGGTCAATGTGGTACATCCAGACAATGGATTATTATTCAGCACTAAAAAAATGAGCTATCCATCCATGAAAAGACATGGAGGAACCTTAAATGCATATTAATAACTGAAAGTAGCCAATCTAAAAAGGCCACATGCTATATGATTCCAGCTATATGAAGGGCAAAACTATGGAGTCAGGATGAGTGAGGTTGGGATGAATAATCAGAGCACAGAGGATTTTTAGGGCAGTGAAAATACGCTGTGATACTATAATGATGGATACATGTCATTATACATTTGTCCAACTCATAGAACTCAAAACTAAGAGTGAACCCTAAAATATACTGTGGACTTTGGGTGATTGTGATGTATCAATGTAGTTCATCAGTTGTAACAAATGTACACTTTGGGGGGATGCAAATAATGGGGAGGCTATGAATGTGTAGGCAAGGAATATATGGGAAGTTATAATTTTCTATTAAATTTGCTGTGATCCTAAAGCTGCTTTAAAAATTAAAATATTTTTAAAAAGCAATAGCATAATATATCTATAGCATGACAATAACAGCACAAGGCAGAAATAGAGAAAGAAGTCAGATTAGAGCAAGGAAATGATACCAGAGTAACTTCATGCACAGGAAGAAATGAAAAATAATGGAAATGGTAAATAAGAATGTTAATACAAAAATGATTACATATATTTTCTCCTTCTTTGTCTTAGATTCTTCAAAAGACACTGGATTGATTACAAAGCAATCATTATAATATTAAATTCTTGCATTTGAAACATTAAAAAATTTTATGTTTTAATATATAATTAAACAGGACTATAAGGCTGGTTTAGCATTCAAAAGTCAATGAATGTGGGCATCTGGCTGGCTTGTTCAGTAAAGCATGTGACTCTTGATCTTAAGGTTGTGAGTTCAAGCCCCACACTGGATGTATAACTTACTTTAAATAGATGATTTTTTTTTTTTTAAAGATTTTATTTATTTATTTCACAGCGGGAGAGAGATCACAAGGAGGCAGAGAGGCAGGCAGAGAGAGAGGGGGAAGCAGGCTCCCTGCCAAGCAGAGAGCCCGATGCGGGCCTCGATCCCAGGACCCTGAGATCATGACCTGGGCCGAAAGCAGAGGCTTTAACCCACTGAGCCACCCAGGCGCCCTAAATAGATGATTGATAGATATATAGATGATAGATAGGTAGATAGATAGATAGATAGTAGATGATAAATGATAGATAGATATGAAAGAAAGCAATGGTCTGGAGAAAAGTCATGACCCATGAATACTTAAAAAAAAACACCAAAAATCAACTAATATAACACATTAGTAGAAAAGAGGGCAAAAATATTATATCAATAGATGAAGCATATGAAAAACATGGGAAGCACTCATGATAAAAATCCTCAACAAGCTAGGAGAATCAAACAATTTCTTCAAAATGACAAAGAGCAGTTATTAAAAACCCACAGGTAACATGATAATAGTGCAAATAAGATTGCTTCTCCCAAATATTAAACAAGAAAAGGACATTCACTATTACCTCTTCTATTCAACATTGTACTGGAAGCTCTAGCCAAAGTAGGTGAGCAAGAAAAATAAATAAAAGGCATCCAGATTGGAAAAGAAAAAGTTGAACTCTATTCATAGATTACATGATCTTGTATATAGAAAATATTTTAAAAAACACTTAAAACTAGTGAGTTAAGCAAAGCAACAAAATACAAGGTAAGCATACAAAAGTATATCATATTTCTGTATACTAGGAATGAACAATCTAATAATAAAATTAAAATTTTATTCATAGTAACATCAAAAAATTTAAAACTTGTGAATAATATAACAAAGAAGTACAAAATGTATTCATTGAAAACTACAAAATGTTGGCCAAGAAATTAAAGAAAACTTCAGTAAATGGAAACACATCCCAATTTAATGGATAAGAAATGCAAATGTTGCAAATGTTGTTAAGATAGCAAACCACAATTTGGTTCACAGAGCCAATGCAAACCACATCAAAATCCCAGGTTTTATTTTATTTAGAAATTGTAAAGTTGATACCAAAATTCATATTAAATACACAAAACAGTGAAAATAATCTTGATAAAGATAAAAGAGGACTTAAGCTTACTCATCTCAAAACTTACTACAAAACTCCTATAATGAAGACATCGTGGTACATACATAAGAACAGATATTTAGATCACTGGAAGGGATTTGAGATTTCAGAAATAAACTCTTACATTTATGATGAATTGATTTTTTGACCAGATGATGTATGAAAGAAGAAAACCATACAATTAACTCAACCGATGCATTAAAAATACTTGACAAAATTCAGCAAGCTTTCATGAGAAAAACACTGAATAAAAGGGCATCTAAGAAAATCCACATCTAACATCATACCTAATTGTGAAAAACTGAAAGCTTTACCCTATTTGAGAACAAGACGGAAATGCTCATTCTTGCCACTTTTGTTCAACATTGTTCTAGAATTTTTAGCCACAACAAGTAGGCAAGAAAAAGAAATAGAGGTCATCCATACACAGATGACATCATTGTATGTATAGAAAATCCTAAACAATAAGAAAAAATCTATTAGACATGGTAAACTAAATCAGTGAATTTGCAGGATTCATGATCAACACTTAAAATACCAATTGTATTTTCACATGAAAACAATGAACAATCCACACATGAAATTAAGAAAATTCCACTTCCAATACTATCAAAAAGAATATTTAGGAATAAATTTAACCAAGGAAGTACAAGACTTGTACACTGAAAACTATACAATGTTGTCAAAAATAATTAAGAAAAACCTAAATAAATTGAAAGACACCATATGTTCATGGATTGGAAAACTTAATACTGTCAAGCTGGCAATACTTCCTAAAGTGATCTGCAGATTCAGCATAGTTCCTATTAAAACCCCAATGGCCTTTTTTGCAGAAATGGACAAGCTGGATATTCATTTCATTCATTCATATTCCTTTAATGTTAATTCTAAAATCCATATTAAATTACGTGTACTCTCTTTAGCCAAAACAATCTTGAAGAAGAACAAAGTTGGAGGACTTACTCCTCTTAAATTCAAATTTAATACAAAGCCACAGTAGTCAAAGCACTGTAGTATTGGCATAAGGAAAGGCATATATAGATAAATGCAATAGAATTGAGAATCCAGCAATAAACTCCTACATCTATGGTTTATTACCATATGATCCAGTAATTCTACTGTTAGATATCTACCCAAAAAGAAATGAAAGCATTGTCCACACAAAAACTTGTACATGAATGTTCATAGCAGTATCATTCCTAAAGCCAAAATGCAGAAATGTCCCAAATATCCATCAGCTGGTGAATGGATAAACACAATGTGATATTTCCATACAATGGCGAACTATTTGGCAATAAAGCAAATTGAAGTGTTGATACATGCCACAACATGGATGAACCTTGAAAACATTATGCCAAGGGAAAAAACCAGACATCAAAGACCATATGTTTTATGATTCCATTTATAAGAAAGGCAAATCTATACCGACAGAAAGTGGTTAGTGGTTGCCTAGGACTGGGAGTGGGAACACAGACTGACTGTGTGTGAGCTCAAAGTTTCTTTGAGAGTGATGGACATGTTCTAAAATTAGATGATGGTTGCACAACTCTATAAATGCACTAAAAACTATGGAATTGCATTTAAAATTTATGAATTTTATGGTATAATTGTATGGTGAGTAAATTATATCTCAATAAAGCTGCTAATTAAAAAATTATAAATGTTTCCCTAAATGTACACATTGTCACAACACTTCATTGTACTTCGACATATATATATATATATATATATATATATATATATGTATACACACACACACACACACACGTGTGTATGTACCTATATGTAGGTGTACATAGGAAATGATGGAAAGGGAGCAAGATAGAAAATAGAACCTGCTCCCCTAGTCTTTTTTTCTATAGTTGGAATTTCAAAACCGAAACTGTCTGTGAGTAGGAATCTCCTGTTCTCAAACTGGGATAGACATACACATGACCAGATTTCTCATTTGGGCTCAATTCCAGAATTGTACAGATATATAAAGAGGGAAGCCTGGCGGGGGTTGTAAGACCTTCCTGTTCATTGGGAGTGTGGGCTTCCCAGGAGTGCATTGTTGGCTGCCTTTACCTGTGAAGTGCTTTTGGTATATTTCAGGGCTTTAATTTCCTTGGTTACTGGGGAGTGCCCACACCTTAGAGCTGTGCTGGCACTATGGCAGCTGCTGATGACCAGAGCAAAGTCAAACTGAGTGCTGATTCCAGAGGAGCCAAGGGCTGGAGCTGGCCAGGGTGTCAGGGGCCACTTCCCTTAGGTAGGCTTTTGCCTGACTTCTATACACTTCCCCTAGCTGTAGCCCTGCCCCCAAAAGCTACATTCCCTGGCCTTCCTGGAACACTGCTGTGGGCCCCCGCACTGCATTTCCCTTCCTCCTCTGGCCTTTTACAGAAACATCTTTTCTGCATTGCTGTAAACCTTCATTTTCTCTCCCCCTCTGCTATTACTTAACTCAAGGACAGAGGAAATAGCTGCAGTCCAGAAATACACTTAATAATAAGAAGAAGAATAGGAAAAAGTAAAAGAAAGAGAAGAAGCCCCAAACCCATCCCCAATCTTTAAGAAAAGAATCCTATAGGATTTGGCTTTGAATTGCCATGCAATGTGGGGAATGTGAAACATGTGCTAATCAGGGCTCTTTCTGCTTAGAGCCTACCTGACTTCTCTTCCCCCCTCCCCAGCCAGCTGGGCTAGGCTAGGCCCAGGGGAGCTACAAAGCCACTAGCTTAGAAGATGGAGATAAATGGGGAGGCCCCAAAGGACAAAGCAAGACTTGTTACTAGTCTTGAGGCTAGAGAAATACAGGCGGTGTTTAAGGGCTGTGGGGGTAGATGCGGCAAAGCCTGGAATCTCAACTTTGAAGTTAAACTGAGGCTGACATGCTGTGACTGCTCTGAAGGCAGCATTTCCTGAGCTGGGCCTCCGTTTGCTTCACTATCCTGACCCTGGCCTTCACTATTGCCATACTTGTCCAACTCAGTCTCCTGCAGCCAGGAGTGCCTTTCCTGAACTGTCTGCCCACGTGGCTGCCACAGCGCTCTTTCCAAACCAGAGATCCTATCTCTACTCCCATCTAGTCTCTCATCTCCTTCAGAAGAAAACCCACAATTCGTAATATGATATATGAGACCCTGTATAAACTGGCCTCATGTTCCATCACCTGTCTTCATCCTCAGGTAACCTCCCCCAAACTATTTACCATGTTCCTGAACTGCTTTTTTCTTGCCTGCATCAGTCCCTTTGCATCTGCTATTCCTTCAGCCAGTAATGAATAATGTTTTCCTCTTTTTCTCCGTTAAGATATGTCCTACTTATCATTTAAGAGCAAGTGCTTCTTTGAAACCTTAGGCTTAACTGCAGAGAGTTTTCATGACTTAGGCTGCTTACTTCTTATTGCCAGATCTCAGTGAACATACTTCTGAAAGGCAGAGTGGTACAATGAAAAGAGCCCAGATTAGGGAGTCAGCCAGACTGTGTGATAATGGGTAAATGACTTAATCTCTCTCTGAGCATCAGTTTTCTCATTTGTAAAATGGGAATATGATTCCCAACAGGGCAAAAGAGGTCACGTTGATAAGTGCCAAGTGCAGTGCCTGGTACATGTTAGGTACTTAGGTCATGTTGCATGTTGTAAAAGGAATAAAAAACGATTCCTTTATCCCTAGATGGGACTCTAAGGAGGCTTTTCTCACCATGCAATCCAGTGGGTGGTGTTCTCTGGTACCCGCTTTATCTAGTTGTGTTCTTGGGCTTCCCCTGCCTTTGGCCACACCCGTGTCTAAAGGGTGTTTTGCAAGTATCCTACCTTCCTGGGAGCAGCTATGAGCTGCCTTCCCATTCATATACCTTAGAAATCTGTATGGGCATGTAGGAAGGAGGAGGGATGAAATTTTAGCACCTCTTTCTTCTCTTCCTCATGCCTTAGTCTTTCCCCCAAGCCTGAAAGAGTTTCTTTAGCAAGTCACTCCCATATTGGCCTAGATCTTTCCTACAACCTTCTCCCTAGTCTTTTTTTTTCCTGCAATTGGGATTTCAGAAGTGAAAATATCCACGAGTAGGAATCTACCATTCTCAGATTGGGATAGACATGCACATGAGCTGGTTTCTCATCTGGACTCTATTTCAGAAATGTACACAAGATGTCAAAAATATACCACTTGGAACCAGAGCAGTATTTATTTTTTAAAAATTAAGGGGGAAAGTTTCCTTGCTTCAGTTCCTACTGGAATGTAAAATAACTATGTGCTGATGCTGCACTTTGACAGCATTGATTTAGTTACCCTCAGGGTCACTGGATGAGTTGTCCATGGACACACACACACACACACACACACACATTGAGAGTGCTTTCTTGTGAACTGGGAATTTCAGGCACTCTGATGCCAGAGTAAGGCTTTATTGGATCAAGTTGTCCATTAACAACACTTTGCTAAGTGTTCCCTTGTGTGCCAAGTGTAGTGCTAGGCAGAAAGAAGAAAAGAAGCCAGGGAAGTAGAAGTCACAGATGGAGTAATCAGAACACAACAGGAGAGAATAAAGAAAGCACTAAGGCAATAATACAGACTAAATATTAAAGGAGAGGGGATTGAGGTTACTGAACTGGAGTCCCAGGGCAAATTTCCTGGAGGGGGTGCTTAGACCAGAGCAAGGCTTTGAAGGATAAGATTGGAGTCATAGGCAGTATTTTCTTAGGAATGTCCATTAGAATGGATTGAATGAGGGGTGCTTGGCTGGCTCAGTCGGTGCACATGCAACTCTTGATAGGGTTGTGAGTTCGACCCCCATGTCAGGTGTAGAGATCATTTAAAATTAAAATATTTTATTAAAAGAATTGATTGAGTATTCATGTGCAGGAGGTGGAAATAAGAATGATCTGGAATTATTCTGAAGGAGGCCACATGGAAGTTTGAGGGGAACACGAGACTAAGAGGCAGAAGGCATCTTAGTTCTAGTGCTGCCGTGGACTAATTGTGAGTGATGTTGGGCAAGTCCTTCTCTCTGTACCTCAGTTTCCCCAGCCATACTTTGTGACAAATAATACCAACCTGACCATTGTTAAGAAAACAAATGAGATAATTGTGTGACTGCTTGGAAAAGTAGGGAGGACTATCCAAAACATAGGCTGTTATTATGAAGGCAGGTGTTTATACTGTAGCCACTCTCCTGCAGCTGGGAATAGGATGACCTCAGTATTTGAATGAACTTTTCTTGGCAGGACTCTTGCCTGTCATAATTATAGCCTGCCAGCCACTAGTTCAGTGTGCATACTTAAATAGGATCGGTCACACAAGTACATACCTGTGTGTGTGTGTGTTTGTGTGTGTAAGCTCGCATTGGGCTAGGAT
This sequence comes from Ailurus styani, assembly GCA_002007465.1. Taxonomy (NCBI): domain Eukaryota; kingdom Metazoa; phylum Chordata; class Mammalia; order Carnivora; family Ailuridae; genus Ailurus; species Ailurus styani. The sequence goes on from LNAC01001090.1 coordinate 108,513, forward strand.
AGTGGAACCATGGCAGCAAGAAGACTGGAGAAGTATTAGGAACAAAGGTGATATGTAGAATTGGGGATTTGTGTAAGCATCTTTGGGCCACTTATAGAAATGACATGCCCTGTTGCCACTGCATTAAGCCCCATTATCTATCTTCCTTGGTGTATTGAAAAGCCTTTCTACTTATCTCCCTGACTTCATGCTATTCCAATTCAGTACGTCCACCACCACCACACTGCTGCTAACGTGTTCTTTCTAACAACATGGGATTCCTGAACTCCTGGATGCCAAGGATAATATTCATGTTCATTCATGTGACAGTGAAGCAGCCTTACATCTTGTTAAAATTGTGAATACTTTGATACCAACTGCTCCTCTGAGTCCCCTCGAGACCCCTTCTGCTGCCCTGTTCCCCACTTCTGGACCTCTTTTTGATCCCCTCAGGATCCAGAAACTAAAGCAATAGTGCCTAGCACAGCAGGGAACCTGGAGGACAATATTCCATGGATTGACCTGCATCCATTCTGCTTGGTCAGTGCTCCCGCTGTTTGGTTTTGTAGATATCTCGAGGATTAGCTCTGCATTCATTGTTCATCTCATCCCAGCTCACCATTCTGGTCTCATCTTTAACAAGTTCTCTCCACAGATGTCAACAACACTGAAATTCTCATATTCCATGTCTGAATTTATACACCTGTCTCTCTCACTATACTGGAAACTCCTTGAGGACAGAGAGAGTAGCTCCCTTATCAATGTAGTCCCAAAGCCCAGCTCAGGACCCAACATGTAAGTGGACACTCAATGTTTGTTTCTTAACACAGAGAATGCTAGTAGCTGGGACCATTGTGTTTGTAATCTTATAAACTACTCTAGGGTCCAGACCTGAAGCTGGTGCAAGGCACTTTCCTGGTCTTCATATATACCTCATGAATGCCAATCACATTTCCAGTATCCTTGAAAGAGAAAGTACTATTTCCATTCTATTACTGGGGAGATGGAAATATTTCAAGAGTGTGTCTCAACCACACAATGAATGCTTAATAGAACTGAGACATAAAGTCATGTCTCTGGAGCTTTTCCTTACCCACAGTGCTGTAAAACCCTTTGGGATTTGGGGGTGAAAACTGTTGCCCTAATGTGAGTAATTGTAGACAGCTGCCTTCTGGGGATTGTTGCCTTAGTGTCTCTCTAAGGGGACATGAGGACTATCTGTTGTAAGTAATGTAAATGTTCTTGCCCCTTCTCCTCCACCACTGCCAGGAGAGACACTGGGTTGTGGACCTGGGGTGGGGAATATACATTACATCTCTCTTGATTTGGTTGCCAGCTTCTGCCTCATTAACATGGCTCATAACTGGTGTCCCTTGAGCAAAAAGCTAACTTTTTTTTTTCAGGAACCTCTCTGACAACATTTTCATCTTTCCTAACCTCATTAGAAGAGTCAACTATAGCTAACCAAGTTGTGAGTTCTGTCAGGAAGGCCAGACGGGAGAATGGCTGAGCCCTGGCTTCAAAGAACTCAGTCTTCCTTAGGAAGTAGGCCTCATACATCAGGCATGACTTAGGCTGCAAGTAGCTGAAAGTCTGACTCTAACTGGAAATTATCTCACATGAAAGGCAGTCCAAGGAAAGACTGGTAGATTCAGCTGTTCATGACTGTCAGCAGATACTAAGACAAATAATTACCTTGTTTTCATCTAGCAGGAAGGAGAAGAATCTAATAACTAGTAAGTCCAGGAAACCACATTGGTGTCAAATATGCCCAGTTCTGCCTCTATAGATAATAGAGAAACGTGCGCACTGGAGAACAATAGGGTAGATTCAGAGTACCCACTGAGTTCATATTAACAGTGTGGCCTTATACAACTCAATTAACTAGTCTGAGCCAGTTCCCTTATCTGTGAAATGACAATTGTTACAGTAGCTGACTTGCTTCCTAACAGGCTTGCAGTGGGGATCATATGACTTAATGTGAAAGCATTTGTAAGCTGTATAAAGTGCCATATACCTTTGAGACCTTTTTAAATTACTATCATCAGAGAAGATGTACTTGGAACACCTACCATATGCAAGGCACTGTTAGATTACAAGGTTAAAATCAAACTTAGTTAATGACCTCAAGTTCCTCCTCTTGCATATGGGTAGGAATATAAACTGGAGCAGCCACTGTGGAAAACAGTAGGAAGGTTCCTCAAAAAGTTAAAAATAGAACTACCCTATGATACAGCAATCGTTCTACTGACATTTACCCCCAAAATATAAAAACACTAATTCAAAGGTATACATACATAGTCTTATGTTTATAGCAGCATTATTTACAACAGCCAACATATGGAAGCAGCCCAAGTGTCCATTGATAGATGAATGGATAAGGAAGATGTAGTGAGTATATATATGGAGAGAATAGAATATTATTCAGCCATTAAAAAGAATGAAATCTTGCCATTTGGAATAATATGGATGGAGCCAGAGAGTAAAATGCTAAGTGAAAGAAGTCAAAGAAAGAAATACCATACGATTTCACTCATATGTAGAATTTAAGAAACAAAACAAATGAGCAAAGGGAGGGGGGAAGAGAGAGGGACAAATCAAGAAACTGACTCTTAACCATAGAGAACACACTCATGATTACCAGAGGGGAGGTGGGTGGGGGGATGGGTGAACTAGGAGATGAGAATTGAGGAGTGCACTTGTCGTGATGAGCACTCAGTGATGTATGGAATTGTTGAATCACTATCTTGTACACCTGAAACTAATATAACACTGTAAACTAACTGGAATTAAAATTAAAAAATAACCTCAAGTTCCCCTAAACAGTTCAACAAACATCTACTAAGCACCCATAGGTGCCAGAGACACAGATATGAGAAAAGACCTAGTCTCTGCCCTCAGGGAGCCACCAGGAGAGCAGGAGGCAGGCAGCTTTAATACAATGTGGTAAGTACATGGAATAGTAGAGGTGTGTGCAGAGTACTTTGGGAGTACACAGGAGTTACTGACCTATCCAGGCTACATGGGGAAGGGATGGGGTAATGTCAGGACATTACAAAGCAGTAAGAAGATAAGAAATGTACCGTATATGGGGTGCCTGGGTGGCTCAGTGGGTTGAAGCCTCTGCCTTCAGCTCAGTTCTTGGTCTCAGGGTCCTGGGATCGAGCCCCGCATCGGGCTCTCTGCTCGGCAGAGAGCCTGCTTCCTCCTCTCTCTCTGCCTGCCTCTCTGCCTACTTGTGATCTCTCTCTCTGTCAAAATAAATAAAATCTTAAAAAAAAAAGAAATGTACCGTATACCATAGATACACCGATGGCAGAACCTCCAAATAGCCTTTTTGCTTTATACTTTAGGAGAAAACGGAGTCTATAAAAAACAATGAGTAAACAATGGGGTGGTGAATTCTTTTCTCCCTCCTCTCCATATGTTGTGGTTAACCCACATATACTCCCCAGAGCTTCTAGTCCACATCTACAGTCTGAAATCTGAGCATCTCCATGCATAATGGGGTCTCAAATGGTCATTGAACACTGACCCTTGCTAGCAGAACAGTATCCTCTAGTGCCTTCATGATCTTTCTTACCATATCCTCTGGTAACTGCAGAAGACTAAGCACCTGATAACTGGTTGGAGCATGTGTATCAACTTTTGCAGAAAAGATTATTTAGGATCGTAGAGTCTCACATATCCTACGATTAAAAATTACAGCCCCCTATCATACCGTGCCATCTGAGCATACTTTAAAACTATATTTATAAAGGGTTTGTGTGCATTTTTAAAACAATAAAATATACTTCAAATATAAAGCAACCTTGTAGTTTCTTCAAGTGCTGTTTTCATTGACCTCATCAGTTCCCTGAACTGTGTAATCCCTGCTGGTGGCCCTGTGACGATGGGGTACATCAGGTCTGTAGGATCTGACCCTTGAACTAAACCTCAGGGTTAGATGTTGTATCCCAGTGACAGTGCCTTGCCCAAGGTCATACTGCTACTAAGTGGCAGAACTAGGATTTGAACTACTGTCTAGCACGTAGTAGAGTCTCAGCTCATATATATTGTTTATGGAATGAATGAATTAATGAAAGGGCTTTCTGATCACTCTTCTGTGGAGATCTTTGCTACCCATGGCTGCCTCTTAAAATGTCTTAATTAGAGTCTCATTTGGATTTGACCACTAGAAAGTCCGCTGCACTTTTGGTGCATGGTTTCTTGGGCTGTGAAGAGCATTGCTGTTCAGCAGGCTCATAAAGCACCCTCCTGGACAGCTTCTTGGGCCCAAATTTCTGCTCTTTTGCAGACTCTGGGCTTTATTACCTCCAGAGGTACCCAGCCACCTGCCTGTTCTCAGGTTGCATCCCCAGGCCCAAAGATTGACAGTGTTTTCCTGGGGGACACAGCCATCCTTCCTGTTGCCCCAAACCAGCTAGGGGACTCACAAAAGCCAGAGGCATCCACTTGCATTGGCCTGGCCTTGAAAAATGGATTGCTTCCCCTCTCGCATACCAATTAGTGAATGATGTGATCCACATTAAGTGGAAGAGTGCTGAGAGAATCCTTCCAGATAATAAATGGAAACCAAGAAGGGTTGTACATATTCTCCAAATGGTAGGGCTCCTTTTTTTTGGGACTCATCCAGGAGCTGCAAAAGATGCCAGAGCTATGGGAGATGATGAGCAAGTGAGCTAACTATCAGGCATTTTGACCACAGGTTCAAATGGGTGTGGCAGAACTACCTTAGACCACATTCCAACTTCACTATTTTTTTCTTAAATTTTGCTTTATACTCCCTTCAAAAGAAGAAGTTGCTTTCCAGCTTTTTTGTTCATTTGTTTGCAAAAAGGAGTTTACAAACCAAAACATCGTTGAATGTCAGGCGAATGAGTTAAAAACATTGAGTCCTATACAAACACCATAATCTTGGCCAGGCTGCAAACAATTTCCAAGAAACAAAAAGTGCTCAGCAATTAAGTTGAAGTTGCCACGAAAGGATTTCCAAGGTTGAGACCCTGTGGGTCTCAAGGGAGAGAGGAATAAGACGCACTTCATTGAGAACTCCCTCAATATAGCTCTCATTAAGAGCTCAGCAATTTAAAGGTAATTCCAACAATTAACCACTCTGAGAAAGGTGTTATTATTCTCCCCATTTAACAGATAAGGAAGCAAGTTTCAGAGTGGTGGAGTGACTTGCCCAAGATTAATACCACTAAATGGCAGAGCCAGGGTTTGAATTAGTGTTTAGCACATAGAGTCTCAGCTCATGTATATTGTTTGTGGAATGAATAAATTAATGAGAGGTCTTTCAGACAGCTAAATCCAGTAACATTTTTCTTGCCTGTGTTTCTCATATTTTGTAACAAAAGTTTTCAAACATATGGGAAAATTTCAAGAATTTTACATTAAACACTCGTATACCCATCATTTAGATGCTACTATTAACATTTTACTATATTTGCTTTATCACATTACCTATTCATTTATTGATTCCCTCTCTCTATCCATCAATCCCTGTTATTTTCTGATACATTTCAAAATAAGCTGACATCAGTACAGGTCCTTAAAATATCCCAGCATGCATACCACTACTGTTTGTTTACAGTTCTCTTTTGAGGTAAAATTTACATACAACGAACTTTACAAATCTTCAGTGTATTTCTTAGGGTGGGTTCTGACACACCCTGGACCTGTATATCCCAAGCCCCTATCAATATATAGAATACCGCCATCAACCCAGAAATTTCCCTCATGTATGTTGTTCTTAAATGCTGTGCCACTTCCCTAACTTAACCAGCAGCTCTTTCAGCAGCTAGACGTCAAGTGATTCTATCTGGGAAGCTGTGTTGAGATAGCATTTCCTTCATCGACTGATGCTCTGGGGGAGAACCAGGTGGCACTTAACAAGATCTAGTCCTTAGGGCCCTTCACTTTGATAAATTTCACCTGGAAGCATTTCTTCTCCTTCAAGCAAACATTTGTGAAGGGTTGCCTGTTGATTATAGCAATTAACTTTATCACTTTAAACTAAGGTGAAACCATGAATTTGTTTTATTTTAATTTAATGCCGGTAAATGCATAAATGCTAGCATTAATGGCTGCTCTTTTCAGCAGGGACTCTTTCGTCTGTTTGCTTAAAAATAAAAAAATAATGCTGCTAAACATAAAATGTTCCCAGCTTGGTCCTCAAAGTGAGCTCCAGTCAGTTCATTGAAACCCAGATCAGGGCTAAGCTAAAATATACACAGAACACTCAAAGGAGTGTGCGCGCCTGAGTAGTATATAGATAACCCAGAGGGCCTTTGGCCTATTTGAAAAAGCCATATTGGACCAGATAAGCTGTGTTACCTCCTAGAAACCCAGGCTTCGAGTAATTTGATATGTAGTAAGTATTTGGCTATTCCATGATTTGGGAAATGGGGGCGGGATTGTAAGTTGAGTTGGCAGAGATACCGATGGGCCTACCAAAAATGCCTGTGGCCTTGGTCCTTTTGGTTAATGGTGCCGCTGCTGGTTCGCAGTGTGAGCATTGCCACTAGGGCTTCTTATCTAGGGATTTTCACAATTTAAAGTTTATCACAGGGGTGCCTAGGTGGCTCAGTCAGTTTAATGTCTGTCTTCAGCTCAGGTCATGATCCCAGGGTTCTGGGATCGAGCCCCACATCGGGCTTCCTGCACAGTGGGGAGCCTGCTTCTCCCTCCCCTCCCCATTTGTGTTCTCTCTCACTATCTCTCTCTCTCTCTCTCTCAAATTAATAAATAAATCTTTTAAAAAATAAAGTTTATCACAATCACCCCCAGTGGATTAAAACACATTGCTAGGGTGCACCCCCAGACTTTGTGACTCATTAGACCTAGAGTGGGTCCTGGAAATTTGCATTTCTAACAAGCTCCCTGGAGATGCTGCTGGTGCAGAGACCACACATTTGAGAACCACTGCTTGAGCAAATGAACGAACGAATGAATGAATGAATGAATAGGATCCCTTGCTCAAGACAACATTGCTTCTTCTCTATAACCCCATGGCATTATTTATATTTGAATAAGTGAGAATAGACACACCCTGTGTAGCATGTGCCTGCTGCTGCTAAGTTTTAGAGTTGGGGGATACTAGGGAGGATATGTACACTAGCTTTTTCTCCAACCTGCACAGCAAGAATTTGTGCTGAGCTTATTACGACCCCGTTTTTTTCACAGTTCTAAATGATCTTGCCACAGACAAGGAAAGAATCCAGGCCCCAAACCACATGACACAGTTTTAATTAACTCCCTCCTATGTCAGGACCCTTAGAGATAATATGTAGCTATGGAGACCATACATCCCATATTTCCTGGGACAGCTCTGATTTCACATATTCTGTCCTTTTGTCCCCATAAATATAATTGTCAGACCATGTCCTGCATTTGGATTCAGAAAATATTGTTCCCATATGCATGGCCCTAGGGAGCCAAACACAAGTCTTCACTTTCTTTCTTTTTTTTTTAAGATTTTATTTATTTATTTGACAGACACAGACACAGTGAGAGAGGGAACACAAGCAGAGGGAGTGGGAGAGGGAGAAGCACGCTTTCCACCGAGCAGGGAGCCCGATGCGGGACTTGATTCCAGGATCCTGGGGTCAGGGCCCAAGCTGAAGGCATATGCCTAACAATTGAGCCACCCAGGCACCCCATTCATTTTCTTTCTTGAGATTATGGGGACCAGGGCAAAATCTTGGCTCTTGGAGAAGGCTAGTGAGTTGGGATAAATCTAAACATTTGAGATGAGCAACAAGCTGCCTGTTCCTTTTCTTCTTCTTTTTTTTTTCCTAAAGCCTCAGTGATCCCAGTTATAGATCCTTGAACATTACCAGTACGAGAGTCTGAGTTCTGGGAAGGACTGAATTGGACCTCTGGCTGCCTCTCTTTATTCCTCCCCCTCCGTACCCCCACTCTCACTCTCTGGAAGGACCACACAGAAATAGCCCAGACAGAAGAACCACTCCAAAGAAGCAAATTCCACAACCATCACTGACCAGCCACTCAGTCTAGTATTTACCTACCTTCTCTGGCAGGAAGTTCTTCCTTCTTGCTAACATCAGTCTCTCACATTGCAATTTCAGTTTCTTTCCCCCGTGCTCTGCTTTCAATCAAAATTAAGAACAGCTGGTCCTTACCCTCTATGTTCTTTATGTGCATAAAACTCCTATTAAACCATCCTTCCTGGACCCAGGTTTAACCATCCTTGGAACTCTTTTTTCCTTCCTGCATGTATCTGACTTGCCAACCACTTAATGATCTTTGCCATAGGGAAGCAACTTAGGCAGTTTGGGCCAACAGTGCAACAAAGCCTAAAGCTTTATGACTTGTGCTAATGGACATGCTAAATGTTTAGTAGAGACTATTTTTGAGCACGCAATTGTGAACAATTTAAAGTGGACTGTACATGGAACCCATTTCCTCTCCCGGCTCCCCCAACAGGGCCTCCCCTTAGCAGCTGAAATGAGTTAGCGGCAATCAGCGCAGAGTAGGAATCCTGTGGTTTCTGCCCTTCCCTCCTGCTGGTTCTATGGCAGCTAGTCTCTTTAAAATGAGCTTTCTCCTTAGTAAGGCTGGTAAATGTGACTTTAGAATCAGCTGGACACCAAGGCTAGGAATCACCTTAGCTGAAAAGCAGGAGGCACTGGTGCTGAAGCTCCTGGTGAAGTTTGAGGGGCGGGGGCAGGGATGACCAGGGATCCATGAGAGGAACTGGACCCAGAATGTTTGCCATCTACATGATGATTGCTCCTCGGAGTTGTACATGCTAGTTTTGCAAGTTTGCCGAGGACTTGTTTGGCTTTTGTTTGTGCACTTGGCCTTTGTCCACCATACCAACTCTGTGAAAGGGATGCCAGGAATCTGTGGCAGAATCCCAGCCTCGGAGCCAGTTGGGTTCCTAAAGAGAGGAGGTCACTTGCCATGCGATGGGATTCTCTTCATCAGGTGGGTTACCTGCCTTTGGTGGGATGTATTCTTGAACCGTTTGCATGGTGTGGGAGGGCTGCTATCTTATGTCATGCCACAGGGTCGGTCTAATATCCAGGCCAATAAGGGTGAAATAGATCTAGCTAATGGCACTGCGGAGGAAAGGGATAGGGCCAACTCATATTTGTCTTGTCCTCATCTTCTCACTGTTGGCTCCTCCTTTTTAATCAAACCATAAAATCTCTTCTTTTCACAAAGGCTAGCTAGGCAGCTTGTCTCAGCAAAACTACAGGAGCAGTTAATGTACCCAGCCATAAAGATGGAAGAGAAAGTGACAGAGAAGAAGGAGGAAAAAGTTGCCGTTTGTATGAGGGTGTTGTTGAATGCTTCATCACAGATACACTCAAGACACACAGGAACAAAAATTGTCTTGGGGTGGGGGTGGAGAGAGCAGTTTGATTGAAGCATTAGCTGCCTTGGCACTGAGCCAAGGAAAATTGCCAGAGAACCATTAAACTCTGTGTAATTCTGTATAATTCACAGCAGCCACAGGTAATCTGAATCAGACCTGACAAAAATTCCCTATCACTTATTGTCCATTAGTGCCAAATGCATACTCTACAGTTACTTAAACTTTTTTAGTCATATCATGGTGGCCGTATTTTCCAAGCCCCAAATCTGGAAATGTGCCTTGACAAAGGATTTTTTTCTTTCCTGACTTAAGAATTCGTTTATATGAAAAGCCACGCAAAGGGATAAACACTAAACTACACTTAAAACACTGAACAAATGGCCTTTAAGGAAGGAACTATAGTCACATGAAATAGGGTTAGGGCAAACTCTCATTCAGACGTTGTTGAGTCCCACACCCCCTGCCGCCATACACCTATTTAGGGGTCTGAGGGAATTGGTTAACTAAGCACTAAATCAAATTAGAATCTGGTTTAAACCCATTGTCTGGATTTGCTCTTAAAATTTTCAAGGATAGTAGACTGAAAGGGCCTGTTGTAATGTCTGTACACAGGAAGGTGGAGTAGATGTTACTTTGAATTCCCAGATGCTGGGAGCAGTTAAATCTCCCAGTGTTCATGGTCTGTTTGTGAGGGCTTGTGTGTGTTTTAAATTAACTTCCTCAGGTTGAGAATGTTAAAAAAGGAGAATCATATATGGATGGATACAACATATTGTTACCATGCACCTAAGTTGACTTAAAAGCTCCATTCCTCCCACTGCATTAAGAGTCTAACAATCACCTCTGGGCATTCACCACAACAGGAGATGGTTAACACAAAGCATAATTATTTTGGAATATTCGGAGCCAATAATAATAATGCTTTTTAAAAGACTTGGAGACTTGGGATGCCTGGGTGGTCCAGCTGATTAAGCATCGACTCTTGATTTCGTCTCAGGTCATGATCTCATGGTCGTAAGATTGAGCCCTGTGTTAGGCTCTGTGCCAGGTGTGGATCCTGCTTAAGATTCTCCATCCTTTCTCTCCCTCTCCCTCTGCCTCTCCTCCCACCCAGCTCACTTGCGCTCTCATGCTCTCTCTCTTAAAAAAAAAAAAAAAAAAGATTTGGAGACTTAAACTGCCTCTTTAACCAGAACTCTGCGTTAGTACTTAAGGATCATGAGTAGTGGTATACATATGGAAAACAAAAATGTTTTGTCACATCCATACAGAAGAAAATATCTTAAGCCTAACAGATTCTCTATCTTGGGCAAGTCATATAACATCCATGAACCACAGCTATATGATCAGTGAAGTGAAAATGTTACTTGCTCAGAATCTGGCAAATGAGTAGGATGATATCCTGAAAGTCTTTTAATTCTCCTTTTAACAAATATTTCTTGAGCAACTACTGTGTGCTCAATACAGACATTTGTTTTCTAAGGTGTCAGCAACAGAGCTATATAAAGATAGTGTGACTGTCTTTACCACTATAATGTAAGTATCCTGACAGAAAGTAAATATATACAGAAACAAATGAGATAACATAGAATAACTTTTTTAAAAGATTTTATTTATTTATTTCACAGAGGGAGAGAGATCACAAGGAGGCAGAGAGGCAGGCGGGGGCGGGGGGGAAGCAGGCTCCCCACTGAGCAGGGAGCCCGATGCAGGCCTTGATCCCAGGACCCTGAGATCATGACCTGAGCCGAAAGCAGAGGCTTTAACCCACTGAGCCACCCAGGCACCCAAGATAACATATAATAACTTCTATGAAGAAAATAAAATAATGTGATCGAGAATGATGGGGATCAGGGTTGGGGAAAGAGAGGAGTCTACTTCATCTTGGTGGTCAGGGAAGGCCTCTCTGAGGAGGTAGCATTTGAGCTGACACTTGCATGATGGAAGGAGCTACATAAGAACCTAGACAAAGAATGTTCTCAACAGAGAGAACAGCAAGGGCAAAGGTCCTAGATGAGGATGGGTTTGACCTCTCTGAAGAACAGAAAGTTCGGTATTACTCCAGTGTGTGTAGGAAATGAGGCCAAAAAGGCAGGCATGGCCAGATTGTGTAGCCCTTCTAATCTTCTGCTATTTATGTTGTAACACTCATTCCTTGGTCTCCTTGTCTGATTTAATTAGTGAACATAAGTGCCAGATGTTAATGATAGGGGTGCTTGATGTTTGCCCATAAGAAACCCAGGAAGAGGCACTGGTGGGGGTGGGGGAGAGGCTAAGACAGACAAAACAAGCTCAGATGCCTGGGGGAGAGAGAAGAGTGGATGGAAGAGAGTGTGTACTCAGGAGAGTGGTTAGGGAGAGAGACAGGAAGTCTGGAGGGAGGAGGGAAGGCACCAGAGTGACCTTGGCTATGAGGAAAGCTCTCAGTGCCAAGGTTTGTAGAGTCTGCTGTCAGAAGGTGTCAACCATTACAGGAGAAGGTGCAGGGCTCTATCCTTGTGTTTAAGATTAGAAAGTGGGAATGAGCAGGGATAGGAACTAAAGATCTGCCAGAGAGGAGGGGTGGGGGGGTTGGGCAAAATAGGTGAAGGTGAGTGGAAGGTACAGTCTTCCAGCTATGGTATGAATAAGCGAGTTATAAAAGGCACAGCATAGGGAACAGAGTGCTATTTTAATAACATCGTATGGTGACAAATATTAGCCTACACTTATGGTGAGCACAGCACACCATACAGAGTTGTTGAATACACCATGTTGTACACCTGAAACTAATGTAACAGTGGGTGTCAACTGTATTCAAATAATAATTTAAAACTCAGGTTCTTTCTTTTCGTCCAGCCTCAACCTGAAAAGCAAGCCTGCTACCAGGAGAAGGGTGTTTATACTGCTCTACCCTTATTGATTTCCCAGATCTTGAATCCAAATGCCCACCATTTCCTGCTTCATTTGTTTCTCCAACTAATCCTGCTGTTGCAAAGGGAAATGCACTCTGATGTGAGAGTCTCTATGCAACACGAACACACAATTGAGTGTATTCTCTCTCCCTTTTTTTTTCAATGGTGGAAACATGGTTTTGCTTTGTGTTATTTGACACATTTTGCTGAGCAGGAAAGAGATAGGTATGTGTCACTTCTCAGTCACCATGTGAACAGGACAGTAGCTTGGAACAGAACAGTGTGATGGCTTATTTGTTCCCAGATTTGCAGCACTATGTGAAAGCATCAGCAAGTGTGCCAGTTTAATTTAAAATTGGATCTGTACTAGGGTCAGTAAAGCATATTGTTATTGCCTTTGCAACATACATGTATACCTTGGTAGATTCTTTCTGTGGGAATAGTTTGCTTTAATAGCAATTAGGCAGAAGCGTGGGAGGAAATTAAATGCCCCTCTTCCCCCTTCTTTATCTAACACTGTTCAGAGGGCTAAGCGAAAACCAAAGATTAAAATCGCTGCTGGGTAAAGGAGGCCTGGGCAGAGACAAACAATATCTGGGAGCAGAATGCAGGGGCCCAGCTGTGGAAAATAGAAAGCAAGCTCCTTTTCCCTTTGTCCACATCTGATAGAGGGCACGCGAGTGCCCAGTAAGCTGGACAAGGGGTTTCCAGACAGTAGAGCAGGCTGAGTGTTTTCCAGAGGCAGCCTTTTGTCCCATTCCTACAGGGTGTTAGTCCTTTAGTCTTTTTCCAGTCAGAAATGACTCATGTTGGATATGTGCACTCTTTAGAAACTGTCTTTGGCTTTTTGCATAATGGGTTATAAATAAATGGCTTCAGGGAACAAGCAATGAGTTATTGAATGAACCTGGCTTTGGGATGGTTCAGATTCTGGATAGTTAATCACATCCTCTTGGGCTGAAAGGCCGTATCTAACTTATTCACATTCAGCTGTAAAGTAAAAAAGATGCTTTGGATCAACGTGAATAGTTTTAGCATCAACAATGGGTTGATGCTGGAGAAATAAAGATTATGTTAATCCAAGTAGAATTATTTCCATCTCTCTCTAGTAATCTGGTGGATTTAATGCCCATTTTTCTTTTAATTGGGACATTTCTTACATGCATTCAATGCACAGTTCATAAATGCCAATAAGTTCATATATCCTATTTCCAGCAGTTTTATATTAGGTGTTATGATAAAAACCCTTGGTCTTTCCAGCCATGTAGGCTCACACACTAGATTTGCATGCCATGCTGTTTTAATGCCAGGGGGCATCCTACATCCTATGGGCTTTCTGGTTTGTCTTGGACTGTTTTAACCCTATACAAGGAAGCTTATATCATGGTTGTATATAGTGAATCCCATTGCTGGGAACTGCTTCTAGAAGTCAGGAACAAAGTCTTTAACATACTACCATACCCTTTCCTCTACTTTCTTGCACCCAGTCCTCCATGAACTCTCTACTACACCAGCTTTGCAAGGTTCTTTGCTTACTTGTGCCACTGGAATTCAGAGTTTAGTAGATAGCCAAGAAATATAGGCAATCCAGTAGGAGGCAGTAATGATTGAGATCAGAAGCAGAAATACTTGCTGGTGTGGCCATGGCCTGATCAGAAGTTCTGCTTCTCAGAGTGGGTATTAGGAACTCTGAGGAGCATGAGCAAGAGGCATATCTGGGATATACAGGCAAAGCAGAAGTAGATGGCTCTAGGATTAGATAAGGGATTGATTCCATTTTTATGATATGTCAAGATTGAAATTAGTTGGTGATTTAAAAAAAAAAGACTCTTCACCTTTACCAGTTGGCAGATAAAAAGAATGAAGTGTTTGTCTTCATTTTCATTTCTGACTGAAATCATTCACCTGATGAACACTGTCTCAAAGCAGAGAGGAACGATGGGGGCACTCATAAATTATAGCCCTATTGTGAAGGATTACCCTTTAAAGTGAAATGTTCTGCCTTGATTAAAGCTATGAGTATGTGAAAACAGTGTCTGGTTGTTGGTCTCTACCTTTTAATATAATCTGTAATCTAGTGGTCCATATTGCTGAAAGTCTTAAATTAAGGAATAACATATACACATGCACACACACACACAGTAAAATGCACAAATCTTGATGAATTTTTAGATATGTGTAGTTCCAGGTAATCAGCACTGAGATCAATACATAAAACATTTCCAGCACCACTGAAAATAACGCTTATATGCCTTCACATTCGGTACACCCATGCCAGATATCACCAATATTCTGAGTTTTATCAACATAGATTAGCTTTGTCTGTTCTTGACCTACATGTAAAATGGAATTACACAGTATGTATTGTAGTCTGCTCTCTTTCACTCAGCAAATATTTTTGAGATTCATCCAATCTCTTGCATATACAATACCTTATTCTTTTTAATTGCTATGTGGTATGCCATTTTGTGTATGTGTGATTTTTAAAGTTTTTATTTTCATTCTAGTTAGTTAACATATAGTGTTATATTGTTTCAGGTGTGCAATATAGTGATTCAACAGTCCCATACGTCACCTTGGGCTCATCAGTACAGGTGTGTCCTTAATCCCCATCACCTGTTTCACCCATCGCCTCATCCCCCCCTCTCTGGTAACATCAGTTTGTTTTCTATAATTAAGAGTTTGTTTCTTGATTTGTCTCTCTATCACTTCTGTTTTTCCCTTTGCTCATTTGTTTTGTTTCTTAAATTCCACCCATGAGTGAAATCACATGGTATTTGTCTTTGACTGATTTACCTCACTTAGCATTATACTCTCTAGCTCCAACCATGTCATTGCAAGTGGCAATATTTCATTCTTTTTCATGGCTGAGTTGTATATATATATATATATATATACACGCACACACATACATGTAATATATACATATATATGTAATATATACATATATATATATACACACACATACACACACACACACACATATATATCACATCTTCTTTATCCATTCATCCATCGATGGACACAGGTGCTACTTCTATATCTTGGCTATCATAAATGATGCAGCTGTAAACATAAGGATGCACATATCCCTCTGAATTCGTGTTCTTGTATTTTTTGGGTAAATATCCAGTAATGCAATTGTTGGATCATAAGGTAGTTCTAGTTTTAATGTTTTGAGGAAACTCCACACTGCTTTCCAGAGTGGCTGCACCAATTTTCATTCCCACCAACAATGCACAAATATTCCTTTTTCTCCACATTCTTGCCAACATCCATTGTTTCTTGCATTATTGATTTTAGCTATTATGACAGGTGGAAAGTGATATCTCATTGTAATTTTGATTTCTATTTCCCTCATGAGAAGTGATGATGAACATCTTTACATGTGTCTGTTGGCCATTGGTATGTCTTTTTGGAAAAATGTCTTTTCATTTCTTCTGCCCATTTTACAATTGGATTATTTGGTTTGTGGGTGTTGAGTTTGAATTAATTAATTAATTAATTTTTGTGGATAGTGTAAGAAAGGGGTTCAGTTTCATTCTTTTGCGTGTTGCTGTCCAGTTTTCCTAAGACCATTTGTGGAAGAGACTGTGTTTTTCCCACTGGATATTCTTTCCTGCTTTATTGAAGAATAATCAGCCACGTGGTTGTGGGTTTTCTAATCTGTTCTATTCATCTATGTGTCTGTTTTTGGGCCAGAACCACATTGTTTTGATTAATACAGCTTTGTAATATAACTTGAAGCCTGGAATTGTGATGCCTCCAGGTTTGCTTTTCTTTTCTTTCTTTCTTTTTATTTTATTTATTTATTTATTTATTTTTGCTTTTCTTTTTCAAGGTTGCTTTGACTTTTCAGGGTCTTTTGTGGTTCCACACAAATTTTAGGATTGTGCGCTTTAGTTCTGTGAAAAATGCTTCTGGTATTTTGATTGGGATTACATTAAATGTAGATTGCTTTCAGTAGTATAGACATCCTAACAATATTTGTTCTTCCAATCCATGAACATGGAATGTCTTTCCATTTCTTTGTGTCTTCTTCAATTTCTTTCATCAGCATTTTGTAGTTTTCAGAGTACAGGTCTTTCACTCCTTTGGCTAGGTTTATTCCTAGGTATCTTATTATTTTTGGCACAGTTGTCAATGGGATTGCTTTCTTAATTTGTCTATCTACTGATTCACTGTTTGTGTTTAAAAACTCAATAGATTTCTATATATTGATTTTATAACCTGTTACTTTACTGAATTAATTGATCAGTTCTAGCAGTTTTTTTGGTGGAATCTTTTCGGTATTCTCTAACCCTACCAATTTGGATTCCTCTTATTTCTTTTTGTTGTCCGATTACAGAACTATGTTAAATAAAAGTAGTAAGAGTGGACATCCTTACCTTGTTCCTGACCTTAGGGGAAAAGTTCTCAGTATTTTTCCATTGAGGATAATGTTAGTTGTGGGGTCTTCATATACGACCTTTGTTATGTTGAGGTATATTTCCTCTAAACCTACTTTGTTGAGGGTTTTTATCATGAATGGATGTTGTACTTTGTCAAATGCTTTTTCTGTGTCTATTGAAATAAACTATTGAAATAATAATCTATTGAAATAATAATAATAATAATAATAATAATGGGGTCCTCATCCTTTCCCTTATTGGTGTGATGTATCATGTTGAGTGATTTGTGAATATTCAAGCACCCTTGCAACCCCAAAGCAAAACCCACTTGATTGTGGTGAGTGATTTTTGTAGTATATTGTTTAATTTTCTTCACTATTATTTTGGGGGAATCTTTGCATCTGTATTTAGCAGGGATATTGGCCTGTAGTTTTCTTTGGTAGTGGTGTCTTTATCTGATGTTGGTATCAGGGTAATGTTTGGCCTCATAGAATGAGTTTAGAAGTTTACCTTTCCTTTTCTATTTTTTGGAATAGTTTGAGAAGAATAGGTATTAATTCTTTAAATGTTTGGTAGAATTTGCCATCTGGTCCAGGATTTCCATTTGTTGGGAGATTTTTGATTACTGATTCAATTTCTTTGCTGGTTTTCAGTCTGTTCAAATTTTCTATTTCTTCCTGATTCAGTTTTGGTAGTTTATATGTTTCTAGATATTTATCCATTTTTTCTAGGTTGTCCAATTTTTTGGCATACATTTTTCATAATGTTCTCTTATGATTGACTATATTTCTGTGGTGTTGGTTGTTATTTCTCCTTTCTCATTTGTGATTTTATTTGAGGCTTTTCTCTTTATTTCTTTGTAAGTCTGGATAAAGGTTTGTCAATTTTATCAATTTTTTTCAAAGAATCAGCCCCTGGTTTCATTGATCTATTCTATTGAGGTTCTTTTAGATTCTGTACCATTTATTGCTGCTCTAATCTTTATTATTTCCTACATTCTGCTGGTTTTAGGTTTTGTTTGTTGTTGTTTTCTAGATCCTTTAGGTGTAAAGTTAGGTTGTTGTTCATTTGAGATTTTTCTTGCTTCTTGAGATAAGCCTGTATTGCTATAAACTCCCGTTTTAGAACTGTTTTTGCTGTATCCCAGAGGTTTTAGACTGTGCGTTTTCATTTTCATTGGTTTCAATGTACTTTTTATTTTTTCTGATTTCCTAGTTGACCCATTCATTGTTTTGTAGCATGTTATTTAACCTCCATGTATTTGTGGTCTTTCCAGATTTTTTCTTGTGGTTGACTTCTAGTTTCACAGCATTGTTGTCAGAAAAGGTGCATGGTATGACTTCAATCTTCTTGAATTTGTTGAGGCTGGATTGTGGGCTAATATGTGATCTCTTCTGGAGAATATTGAATATACACTTAAAAAGAACGTGTATTCTGCTGCTTTAGGATGGAATGTTCTGAATGTATCTGCTGAGTTCATCTGTTCCCATGTGTCATTCAAAGCCTTGTTTCCTTGTTGATCCTCTGCTTAGATGATTTTGAGGGGAGTTCTCTGTGCCTCCTGGATCTGGATATCTGTTTCCTCCTTCAGATTATAGAAGGTTTCAGCTATTATTTATTCAAATAAATTTTCTGCTGCCTTCTCTCTTCTTCCCCTTCTTTCTTCTACTCCTATAATATGAATGTTATTATGTTTGATGGAGTCCTTGAGTTCCCTGAGTCTATTCTTATTTTGTGTAATTCTTTTTTCTCACTTTAGTTCAACTTGATTACTTTCCATTAATCTGTATTCTAGGTCTCTAATTCCTTCCTCTTCTTCCATCTTGCTTTTCATTCCATCAAGCCTGTTTCTCATTTTGTTTTTTGAGCCCTTTATCTCTGCTATGTTATTCCTTCTCTCTGTGTTAAGGGTTTCTCTCATGTCTTCCACTCTTTTCTCAAGTCCAGTGAGTATCCTTATGATCATTGCTTTAAAGTCTCTATCAGGCAGGCACGTTACTTATATCTGCTTTGCGTAGATCTCTGTCTGTTGGTTTTTTCTTTTCTTTCATTTGGGATAAAATTTTCTGTCTTCTCATTTTGTCTGCCTCTCTGTGTCTGTTTCTCCATGTTAAGAACATCAGCCCAGTCTCCTGCCTTTGAAAGTGCTGAATTTATGAAGAAGAGTCCTGGAGTGCCATGCATTGCAGTGTCCCTTGTCCACCAGAACCTGGCACTTCAAAAGAATATCTTATGTATGTTGCTTACACCCTGCTCTTGTATCTGAGTCACTTTTCATTTCAGTGCAATCTTCTGCACTAACTCTCTCTGCCTATTGTGGGCTTTGGTTGCTCTCCTTGGTGTTAGTGGGACTCAGGCAGGCCAGCTCTTGGGGGGGGGGCATGAGCTCCAGGGAACTCAGGAGTGGATCAGGCTTGTTAGTAAAATTTTCATTGGTCCACCAGTCCTATGCCAAATCCCCTGAAGTACTGTTGTGCCTGGGGGCTGTAGGTGGGTGCGGTGTGTGATGGTGGCTGGAAGCATGTGGTTGGGCATGGTGCAAGGGCTTGGCAAGGCATGCAGTGGCCACTGTACACCCAGAAGCTGGGTGTGACATGTGCACAGCTTTAAAAAAAAATTTGCCATGAACCCAGGCTACAACTGTCTGTGCAGCCCTCCCTCCTATACCTAGCTCTGTGTTTAGGCTGGGGAGTAGGGGAAGAAAATCCCACCTGCCAACTTACACATTTTCAAAGAAGTCCCCAACATGCTCTGAAACCAATATGAAAAGATCTGTCTCCAATTTGCCCCTGACATTTTTGTAAACTGCTGATTTTCTGTTGCATTTCCACATAGGCTGCTGTGTCTTTAAGTCAGCAACCCAGCTATGATTGGCCCTCCTGGCTAGCCCAGTGCTGAGTCAGCTGACCATTAAAGTTTCAGGCTCCAAGTTCCCCTGGTTTTGCAAACTCACAGAATTCAGCCCCTCTGGTTTTTAAAGCCAAATGTTATGGGGATTAGTCTTCCCCATGTAAACTCCCTGGTGCAAGTGCCCATTTCTCCTCCTTGCACACAGCTCCCTCCCTCCTGCAGGCAGCCTCCTTCTGCCTTTCTGAACTTCCTAATTTTTCAGATGCTGCTGCTTCCCTATGTTTCATTGTGGAGTTTTTTCTGCCGGTCTTCAGATCACTCTCCGTTTATTGACTTGGATGTGTAAGATATCTTTTTTTTTTTTAAAGATTTTTATTTATTTATTTGACACAGAGAGAGAGAGATTACAAGTAGGCAGAGAGGCAGACAGAGAGAAAGGAGGAAGCAGGATCCCTGCTGAGCAGAGAGCCCGATGCAGGCCTCGATTCCAGGACCCTGAGATCATGACCTGAGCTGAAGACAGAGGCTTTAACCCACTGAGCCACCCAGGTGCCCAGTGTGTAGGATATCTTGTTGTAAATGTGGGATGAGATGAGCCTAGGGTCCTCCTACTCTGCAATCTTCCCAAGATCTTGTAATCTGTGTGTTTTGATGGACATTGGGGTTGTTCCAATTTTTTGCCTATAATGAAGAAAGCTAAAAATAAAAAATATAAATATATAAGCAATATAAAAAACAAATCCAAAAGGTATCCTATCACATCTTTTGGTGGACAACTGCTCTTCTTTCTTTTGGGTATACCTAAGTGTGGAATTTCTGGGTTTGACAGAGGGTGTATGGACTTTGACAATGGCTGTACAATTTTATACTCCCACCAGCAATGTAGAGTTCAAATGTTATATGTTCCTGCCAATGACATGGTATTTTCAGTCTTTTTAAGTATTCTCATGGATGTGTACTGATATTTTACTGTGATTTTAAATTGCATTTCTCTGATGAAAAATTATATTGAGCACCCTTTCATGTGTCTACTGAGCATTTGGCCATCTTTAGTGAAGTGCCTGTTCAAGTCTTTTGCCAATTGTTAATTGGCTGTGTTTTTCTTATTGAATTTTAGGAGTTCTTTTCATATTCTGGATATAAATCTTTTGTCATATATATGTATTATGAATATTTTTTTCCTAGTCTGTGACTTGCATTTTCACTTTTTAGTGACATTTTTGGTGAATAAAACATATTTATTTTGATGAACTCCAATATAGCACTCTTTCTTTTATGCTTATTGCTTTTTGTATCCTGTCCAAGAAATCTTTGCCCACACAATGAGATACTGCCTCACACTGGTCAGGGTGGCTAAAATTAACAAGCAGGAAATGACAAGTGTTGGCAAGGATGTAGAGAAAGAGGACCCCTCTTACACTCTTGGAGGGAATGCAAACTGATATAGCCACTCTGGAAAACAGTATGGAGGTTTCAAGAAGTTGAAAATAGAGTTACCCTATGACCCAACAACTGCACTACTAGGAATTTACCCCAAGGATAAAATGTAGTGATCTGAAGGGGCAACTGCACCCCAGTGTTTGTAGCAGAAATGTCCACAATAGCCAAACTATGGAAAGAGCCCAGATGTCCATTGACAGAGGAATGGATAAAGATGTGATACACACACACACACACACACACACACACACACACACTGGAATACTACTCAGCCATCAAAAAAATGAAATCTTGCCATTTGCAGCAACATGGTTGGAACTAGTGAAATAAGTCAATCACAAAATGACAGTTATCATATGATCTCATTTGTATGTGGAATTTAAGAAACAAAACAGAGGAACATAGGGTAAGAGAAGAAAAAATAAAACAAGACAAAAATCAGAGAGGGATATGAACTGTAAGAGACTGTTAATCATAGGAAACAAACTGATGGTGGCTGGAGGGGAGCGGTGGAGGGGTGGAGTAACTGGGTGATGGACTTTAAGGAGGGCATGTGGTATAATGGGCACTGGGTATTATATAAGACTGATGAATCACTGACCTCTACCTCTGAAACTTATAATACATTATATATTAATTAATTAAATTTAAGTTAAAAATGAAAAAATTTTTAAAAAGAAATCTTTGCCTACCACAAGGTCACAAAGATATTCTCATGTTTTTCAAAGTCTTGTGGTTTTAGCCCTCTCATTTAAGTCTATGATTTGGAGGAATGTTTTAGTAAAAATTTACACCAGCAAAAATGTTTTGAGTATGTGTCCCCAGTACACATAATTTTATTTGTGAACGTTATAATTTACTACTACCAATATTAAATATTAATAATGCTTGACTTTTAAATTATTTTAGATAAATGTAAATATAAAAAAGTTCAAATCTCTCCCCTTCCAGTGGATCATATTGTGCATAGCATGGGATATCTATATACACCCTACTCTGGAGACCACTGTTCTAAACAACCAAAAGCTGACATTTTTGATGAACACTGATAATATTAATGCCAGCAAAAGACTTAAGTGTAAATAAATGGCTTGAGTTGACAAAGTGTGAACAGGACCCCAGTGAGCTTATTTGATGGTACTTTAAAAAAAAACAAACCCTGAGCTTACTCTTACACAGTAATGTTTGTTCCCCCTTACTTGATTTATGGAGACAGCAAGATGATCTGACTTGGTAGGAGTCACTGATGCTAACTCGCTTTTGGTTGATGATGTAGGGTACAGTGCTTTTGACTCTCTACTCCTTTCCTCATCACCAAATTCCTAGAACTGAGCTTGGCTCTGGGCTGACTGAGTTTTTGGCAAAGATGCTTAGCATTTGACTTGGGCTAATCCCTAGGGAAATTCAATGATTCTGTGCTTAGAGGACCTTTGTTGTGAGGATTAGTTAACTAGATGGTGATTAAGCAGCTGTCTAAGGGATAGGTGATTAAGGAGGAAGGCACTGTCTGTAGGGATAGGTCATGCTTTGGAGCATAACATGGTTCAACTGGTCCAAGATCAGGGGAAACCATGGGCCTGATCCACAGAACTTGACACTCTAAGGCAGCCCTATGTAGGATTAGGGCATCTGTTTCTTAGCTGGTAGAGGGAAAGAGTACCTCTTCCCTTGGTGTCCACCTCCTCAAACTATCTGCATACAGGGATTACCACATAGAACCAGGCCCACTTACATCTTTTTAACTGGTGGTTGTTTTTGGAGTCTTGTTTAAGAGACAGGTTTTGTTTTCTGTTTTGCTTTGGGTAATGTAGGGAAGACTAGGAATAGCAGAGTTTCTTGTTTTTCTAATCTAGATGACTTTGGAAATTTGAGAGGGATTTTGAAGGGAGAGAATTGCTAAGACAGAGAAGTTAGGGCAGCCAGTATGTCTGCAGCCTGGCATCAGACAGTTCAGGGCCACAGCAAAGAGATTGCAGAAGTTTCAAAGCCTCAATCTTTCCTGTCCAGGGCATTCTGATTAATCTCTCCTAGCATCAGATTCTAAGGGATACCAGTATGGAGGAGAGGGCAGATCAGAAACCAACAGTCCCCAATCTGTGGCCTGCTGAACATTTCAAACTAAGTTTCAGAATAAGTACAGACTTTATCTACTATTTGGTGATCTTCCTTCCTCATAGTTAGACTTTTTAAACCCAACTTATCTTCTTCTCTACGTTTTCTCTCAGTTGATTCCCCAGAAATACCGAATTGCTGAAGGGGTGACTAGAATGTTACTAAAAATTTGAAAATCTTTTAAAGGGTGCTAAGAAGACATTCAGAGGATGTTCTGTTTTTTAAGCAATACAGCTACTATTCTGGGTGGACCTTTTCTATCTATTTGCAAAAAATAAATCAATTTAAACAATTAATTCTGTTGTTTGCCTTCTTAGACTATAGACAATCTGGTCAAGGTAGGAGTGTGGGCTGGTAATTTGGCCAGAGGCTCTTAGAACTGGCCAGGAAAGTTTCAGTCAATGCCTGTCTTTTCCAATAAATTTCTTATAGCAAGCTGAGGCATTCACAATCATGCCATTGATTTTTAATATGGCTCTTACACTATTATTATAAGCTTTCGATACCTGTTGGTTATTGCTGCAGATGCTGTTTCTCCTACTGACTACATTTTTTTCAAGCTAAACCTTATTTAACTTTTCTTTCCTTCACTTTCTCGTATCTCCCAAGTTTATTCAAAAGCCCCAAGCAAGTACCTGCTAGTATCAGACTAAATAAAAGCTACTACTAGAAAGCCAATAAGTATTGTTAAGTCCATTTTTCTTTGCCTTTACTCTCAAGGGGCCAGCTTGTCACTTTGTTGACAGTTAACAGAGTACTTCATGCTTCATTGGAGATCCATCAAAAATTTCCAAATTGCTAGCTCATTAGCACAAAATGGGGCTTCAGGAATCTCTTTCTCTCAGTGTCCCAACTGTGCTTTTTTAAATGTTCCAGGCTTGATGGACCACTCCAAAGCAATGAATAAAGACCACAGGGAAATGAGAGATGGATGTTAATTAGTCAGTTTTGGAGTGAAAAATGGGTGAAGACAAAGTATAATGGGGTAAAGAGCCGGGATTACCTATGTCAGCAGAAGGATAATGCATAATTTTGTTAACTGTTCACAGGTCACTGAATGTCAAAACTCTAAGGCCCTCAGAGATCATCGACCACCTTTTACCAGTAAGGGTAAAAGAAGCCACAAGAGGGGAAAGGGACTTCTCCAAGGTCAATCAGCTCTTCCCAGTTTTCCAGACACCAGCTGGCTTTTGATTATATGACCTTTATGCAATCGATTTTCAACTATTTGGGCCACTCACTGCTTAGCCCAGCAATCACTTGGATAAAACAAAATGACACTTAAATTAACCATTGTTTACATTGGGCTTTGTGATGTGTGTTTATACTGACATTCCAGTGTGTCTGGGTACAATCTGAGAATTCACAACACTTGAAACAAGAAAGCCACCCTAAAGGTCTGATTCAGGAAGAGCTGGGAAGTTGATCTGCTTTTCTGAATGTGCAGCATCAAATGATGCTACACAGGCCCTCAAGCAGGGCATGTTATTCTCAACAAGTTTGTGGATTCGCACCTTTCCTGGGCCTCAGCCAGACTTGTACATGGAGCAGTGGAAAGGGGAAAGAAAACATTTTATAAAAGAATGCATACATCATCTTCCCTCCCTCCCTCCATCTCTCCTACCCTTCCTTTCTTCCTTCCTTTCCTTTCCATTCCTTTGCCTTGATAGGAAAGTGAACAGCTTCTTTATCTTCTACGTAAACAAATGTGTGCTTGAGCCATGGACCTGGAGAACTGGCCATCAGGAAGCAAAACAATAAATGAAGACATGCTGGAATCTAGAGGTGGAGTGCAGGAAAGACTAGCGAACAATAATTTTTAAAAGCATTAAAAAGTCAGGAGAAGTAAGAAGGAATCAGTTGTATAGCTCAGTAAATCCCCTGGGTCTGGGAAAGGACTAGTATGGAGTATAGTCCAAGGGACCTTCAATCAAATGGAGTTTCATTTCCTGATCTGAATCCATCCGGACTCTGGGACTGTGCCAGGTGCCCATAATTTACTGGTTTTTGTCTGCAAGTTCTTGCACTTGTGCTAAAATGGTATCATTACACTCAACACATCTGTCCTGAGGAGGAGGCTGCTAGTGACTAAGAAGGGGCAGGAAACCGAAAAGGGGCATCTGGGGTGCCTGGGTGATACTTAGACAAGCAACTGACTCTTGGTTTTGGCTCAGGTCATGATCTCATGGTTGTGGGATCAGACCCCCTGCATCCAGCTCATGTTGGCAGGGAGTCTGTTGGAAATTCCCCCTTTCCCTCTGGCCTTCCCTGCGTGCATGCTCTCTCTCTCAATAAATAATATCTTTTTTTAAAAAAAAAGGGGGGCACCTTTCTCTCTGTCAGATAAATAAATAAAATCTTTTTAAAAAAATAATTTAAAAAAAAAGAAAAGGGACATTCATAGTCAGCCTCAGACTGTAGTCCAGGAAAGAGTCCCTGTAAGGACTCAGCGGCAGCCCAAATGGCAGTCGGACATGCAAAACACTTAAGCTTTTGCTGCAGCAATAATTAAACATTTTTTAAAAGATTTTATCTATTTATTTGACAGAGACACAGTGAGAGAGGGAACACAAACAGGAGGAGTAGGAGAGGAAGAAGCAGGCTTCCCACAGAGCAGGAAGCCCGATGTGGAGCTCGATCCCAGGACCCCAGAATCATGACCCGAGCTGAAGGCAGACGCTTAACAACTGAGCCATCCAGGCACCCCAAGCATTTTTGTTTAAAAGGAACCTCTTTTAACCTGTTTGTTTAAAAGGTTCCCCCCTTTCATTTTGTAGCCTAGAATAAACAGAGGTCTAGTTGATGTAACAAAGTGCTTAATTAATTTGAGGTGGTACTTAATATCAACACATATTGAAGGGGAGACTTGCTATTGGTAACAGTAATATGGGTAATTGAGTTGTATGAATAAAAATGGGTAGATTGAATTAAGACTAATGTACACCAACAGGAAAAATCTATTAGCATTCATTAGTTAGACTCCTGTTTGTGGCTCTTTGTTAGCCTAAGGAAGCCCTTTTAGATGGCTGATCCCTGTTGAAAGTCCTGTCTGATGCTGCGAGCCCTCTGTGGATGCCAAAGGAATGAGTCATTCAAATAGAACTTCTGAGATTCAAGTATAGCACTTTGCTTTTTTTTTTTTTCAGCAGGCAGCAGTGACTGTGAAGTAATAATGATAATGACAATGGAAATAAGAATGTGATCTTAATTTGTTGAGAGTTGTTCCCCATTTACCAATATTGGCTTGTTTTATCTTGAGTGATGGCCCAGGTACTAGAACAAAGGTATATATATTCAATGTCACTTGGCTAACCTATGATTTGTCAGACAAAGGTTAATTTAAAAAAACTGTTGGGTTAGCAGCAACAAATTTAATAATAGTCTGTGATTTAACTTTGAATTTCAATTTATTTGATGGTATTTTTAAAATCCTGACTTAACATTTTTCTCTGCACTCAGGAGGTCTCAACTGCCAAATTGTGCATGAACTAGCCAACCTAAAGCTCAGCAATATTCTAACTTGCATGGTGAGGGCAAGATTGGAGGGATTCTATAAAAGACCAAGAAAAAGAATGGAAGAAGAGTAGAAATGTAAAAACATCTACAGCAAAGACCAGCCTTTGGTTGCCCCCCTTAGAATCTGTCTTTCCCTAAAGATTGTATGGTTTAATCGTCCTCACCTTCTTTGCCCCTAGGAGGAAAACAAACATCTCTTCCTGATTCCATCAGTGGGGTGGACCTTTTTTTTTAGTCTAACCATCTCTGTGAACATATGAACTTCAGACAGTAACCTAACATTGAGGCTGGGAGCTATGTGTTTTGTTCTTTAGCTTTTAGCATGATGTCCTGTGCATACTAGAAATTCATCAAAACTTGAGGAATGATTAATTGATGGATGAGATGACTGCTACCACCATGGATGGAGTTGATGTCCTAATAGGTAGAACTCACCTTTGTGGTACAAAGAATGTTATATATAAAAGTAGCCATAATCAAGGGCCCATGGGGGACATTCTGCTTTGCTTTGATTTTCTCTACTCTAGGTGCTATTATTTCTGTCTTTGCTTTCTGTGCCCTCCAGCCTGACTACCTTCTTGCCAAGATTGCCCTGGTCAATAGAAATTCTATAGGCTGTGATGGTACAGTGAACACCTATGTTTCCAGATTTTGGTGGATGCTCACTGTGTTCTATATCCTAGAAGCACTATACTAGGCACTTGCTGAAGAGACGTAGATACGTAATCAGTTACTTTGTACATCCTTTGTATCTTTTGAATTCTCGATTCCACTCACAGAGTATTGAGCTGGATGCTCAAGGTCTTCAGAGTCCACTCCCTTGTTGTAATCATCAGAGCTCACATTAACTGAGGACTTAAATGCTCTCAGGCATTCCCTAGGCTAATAACCCAGTGAGGTAGGTACTCTTCCCCTATCAGGTAATTGAGACTCAAAGATGTTAGCTAACCTGCTCAGGGTCACTCAGCTAGGAAGTAGTAGAACCAAGATTCAAACTCAACTTTATCAGACTTCAAAGGCTACCCAAAGATGGGAAAGGACTTGCCAAAGGTCTTTTGCTAGAGCCTAGCTCTTCTGGCTCCAATTTGTGTTCACATTTTGCTATGCCACACTGCTACTTCAGCTGACACTGTCATGTTCCTTCCAAACATCATTCTCCCCAGATGGATGTGGATTCCTCCAGAGCAGAGATTGCATTATTTTTTTTAAAGATTTTATTTATTTATTTGACACACAGAGAGAGATTACAAGTAGGCAGAGAGGCAGGCAGAGAGACAGGGAGAGGAGGAAGCAGGCTCCCTGCTGAGCAGAGAGCCTGATGCGGGCCTCGATCCCAGGACGCTGAGATCATGACCTGAGCTGAAAGCAGAGGCTTTAACCCACTGAGCCACCCAGGCACCTGAGATTGCATTATTTTGGTATTGCTTCCTTCCTCAAGGGTTTGCCCAAGGTAAATACTAGCTTATGATCAGCTTCTTAGCTGTTTGCTGGAGCTTTCTGGAGCCATCCCCCAGTACTACTTGTGGCTCTGAGGTTGGGAGGAACCAGGAAGTAGAATTTTAGATAAGGAGTCATCTCACCACCTGCTTTCTGTTTTGTTCTCTGCAACACAGATTGAAGATGGGGGCAAGGCAGCCTTGTCCCAGAAGATGAGGACTGGTGATGAGCTGGTGAATATCAATGGCACTCCATTGTATGGCTCCCGCCAAGAGGCGCTTATCCTCATCAAAGGCTCCTTCCGGATCCTTAAGCTGATTGTCAGGAGGTAAGGAACAGGGGGATTTGCTCCTATAAGGAATAGTGGCCACTGAGACCTCTTGGTTGGTACTAAAGCCTCAGTAGAGGTATGTCTCTATCTAAACATCATCAAAAAAGAGGTGTCTCACATGAACAGAATTTTGCAGACAACTGAAGCAAAATGGCATAAGATAAAAGGCCCTTGGTTCAAATCCTGACACCACTACATAGTACCTCTGTCACCCTGGTTAAATTTATTTTATGTCTGCAAGACTCAGTCTCCTTACTTGTTACCTAGAAAAGTAAATGATTCCATATATATCAACGACCTACCTAACCTGGTGTTTTTCTGTCTCCTTCATAACAGGCTGCCCCTGTTCCGCCAGAGATTTATTTTTTTCAAGTTTTTATTTAAATCAACCACATAGATTTAAAGAGACCCTACTACCAGCCACAGAAGGCATTCTGGAAGCTGTGGCAAACTCTTAAGATAGAAACCCTGCCCTTGAGGAGAATACAGCCAAATTGGGGAGAAAAGACATGTGTGTGACAAATTAATTAGCAATACATTTTTGAAAAAAAAGGCAATAAAGGAGATTTCACAGGCTGAAGGGTGGTTGTTCAATGGATTGTTCAGACAGAAATTGCTATTAGAATTCAAGAGAAAGAGTACATCAGAAGAGATTGGTAGAGTAAGAGTTCATTGAAGAAGTGGAATTTGAGCTAAAGGGTGGGTAGAATTGGACAAATAAGCCATCAGGAGTAGAAAGGCATTTCAGTGGAGTGGACAAAACAGAAGGAAGGTAAGGACATATCTGGGCATAGTTGCTCTGCTGCCATTACACATTTGCTTATTGGTGAGCTTTCCATATGGCTTCTTCCATTTTGCTGCTGTATATTTGCTCTGTGCTACTGGAGCTCGTACTTCTCCCTTCTACTTGTTTCCTTTATCATATACATGAGCCTGAACTTCACCACCTTAATTATTTTTTACTAGAAAAAAAGTATTTTTAAAGCATCTTCCCATAATCCTACTTCCCCACCCCTCTGGCTACTGCCCCATCTTTCTCCTTTTGTTCATACTCAGTCTATCAAAAGGAGAGTCTATAATCACTGTCTTCATCTACAATTTAGCTTTCCACCCACTACAGTCTGAATTTGACCTTCAGAACCGCACTGAAACTACTCTGACAAAAGCTACTATTACTTCCTAATTTCGAAGTCAATGGATTGTTTTCAGTCTTCATCATGTGTGACTAGTATATGGCATTTGACATTGTTGCTCTGGATTATGTTCTCCTTTGTGAAACTCTCCTTTCTTGCTTCTTTCTCCTTTCCTACCTCTCTATTCATTTTTTAAAACCGCGTTCCTTTACTATCTGCTCTTCTTCTGATCATCCCTTACATGTTGCTGTTTTCCCTAGTTCCACTCTTTCTAATTTCATTATTATACCATGGAAAACCCCACTCAGTTCCAGAGTTTCGATTATCATTTTCATGTATCTATGACTATATTTCTTGAACCCCAGACTCCTATAGTCAACTTCCCACTGGATATTTATACTTAGATGTCTCAGAAACATTTCAAGCACAATATGCTCAAAACCTAACATGTCAGCTTTTTCTCCCAAGCTCCTTATCTCAGTGCCTAGGACCACCATGCACTCAGTCAACCAAACCAAAAACACAACAGACATCTTTAATTCTTCTGCTGTTCTCATGCTCTATATCCAAGTGATTTACCTTGAGAGAATACATAAGGGGGAAAGGGTTTTAAGTTAGTAAGGGTGAGATTACATAGGATCCCATTGATTTATTGGATTACCTGCTGTTACCTTAGATCAAGCCATCCCTGTTCATGTACCTGGATAGGAAGTGACATGTTAAGTAATGCCTTATACGATAGATATATTGCCACTGACTCAATCTTGAATCAGTCATGATTTAGGTTTTAAATAAGGCTTCTTAGAGAGGTAGCTTGATGGTTTTTGCTTTAGAGTCAGACAGATCCATTTATGGCTCAGACTAGTTCTGTCACATATAATAGTTCCTATATAATGGCATTGTTGTGATAATTAAATGAGGCAATGTATATAAAATGCCTTTCACTTACCAGGCTCTTAAGGAATTTCATTCCCATTCCTTTCCCTGAGGTATAAGAGAAACATAATCGGAGTAACCAAACATTATTAAATAAGGAGAACATCAGAACTGTAGTGTGCTTTGCAGCCTAACCTTCACAGCACATGAATTGCAGAGAAACAATTAGGGGTGACAAAGATCTCAACATGAAAAAAAGTTCCCTGGGAAATACCGGTTATATAGAGATACCAGCACTTGGAGGGAATGTAAACACCACCCCTGGTGGCTTCTGAGCGAGCCCATCATAAGAATGAGAGTATCTGGCTGTTTCCTACTCGTCCTCCCTTGGTGAGCACCATGTTCTCTCTGTTCCTGCTGTAGCAACATCTGCCACTACCAGTCACTTAGGAGTAGCTGTAATTATATGGCCTTGGAGATAGTAGGGCCCTTTGGTTTTCATGGTGTGACGGGTCTTACGGCTCCCTGAATCTATACTGTCTACCCTTTCAACCCCCACCCCACCCCCCGCCCCAGCGCCTATTGGCGGAGGCACTCAGTGACATAATTTATTAGCTGATGCTGCCCTCTTGTGGAAAACTTAACCTTCATGTATGGATTACCCCAGGAATGGTATTATCAGGCATTTATTGCCTCTTTCTTAGTCCAAATGGTTCCTCAAATTTATGAAGGAGCTCTTAGCACATAAATGAAGTGTGATCCCCTGAAATTTAATATTTAGCCTAGTGTTTTATACTAAGGTAGACATTGGTTTGAGTAAGCAATCCATTGGCAAAGATTCAACACTGAGCTTTAGGTCTGGACCTGAGTTCTTTGGGATGAATATAATGAGAAAGAAGAACTTTAGAAAATGGCCTAGTCTGAAAAGCCACACCAGCTCTTTCTCCTATGTTGCCTTTTAGATAAGTCAGAAATCTAGGTATTAACTCTCAACTCTTCTCACTTGCCCCAATCCCCTTCAATCTAAGTAATTCTAAGTCTTAATGATTCTACTTGCTATACACCTCTCTGCAGCCTTTGTCTTCATCCAAACACTCATGATTTCTTTTTTTTTTAAAGATTTTTTATTTATTTATTTGACACAGAGAGAGAGATTACAAGTAGGCAGAGAGGCAGGCAGAGAGCGAGGAGAGAGGAGGAAGCAGGCTCTCTGCCGAGCAGAGAGCCCGATGCGGGCCTCGATACCAGGACGCTGAGATCATGACCTGAGCTGAAAGCAGAGGCTTTAACCCACTGAGCCACCCAGGTGCCCCAAACACTCATGATTTCTTACCTGGAGTATTGTAAGAGTCTTTTCACTGACTTCTCATCTTTTTGTCTCACCTCCTTCTGATCAATCCATTCTCCAAATAAGGCATCTGATCATGTCACTTATAGATTTGGAAACAAAAGGAAACAGGAACGATAACCATACAATCTTGTTGGTCCCACAAGATTTATTTTCTATTGATAGAAGATACAATTTTAAGGATATTCATGAAACATTTTTTGCGTTCAAATATTTGAAGAAAAGACTATTTGTAATACAAGAAGAACAATTATAGAAATGTCTATATGGAAGACTCATACAATTTAAATATGACAGATAATGTAGACCAAGAAAATAAGTACTTAGAATATTAAAACAACACAATTCATCAGATTTAATTAATAGCAAAAATTGTATTTGTTTGACAGTGAATACATCCTATTTCAAATATTCAGAGAACATTTTTTAAATGATCATATGGTATACCACAAAAAAAATCTTTGCATACTGTTACAAGTAGAAATCAGGCTTGCCCTGTTCTTTGATGATAATGTAAAACTACTACAAATTTAGAAACAAATTTGAACAAAAGTATTCCACTGCTTTAATATATCAGAACACATTTACATGCAAGTATTAGCCAAAAGAAACACTAGCAGACTAATAAAAAATAACAGAAATGAGATCATGGTTTGTCAAAACTTTGAGAGCAATATTCAGAAGTAAATTCATAACCTTAAATATTTCATTATTAAAAATGAAGAATGAAATTACATGATTAAGAATCCAATATAATATGAAGCCAAGGGGTATGCTGTTTTTATGGGGAGATGAATTAAGTAGATAAGCCTCTAGCAAATTTAATTAAGAAAACAAAGGTAAATTATAAATAAAATTTAAATGATAAATGGAATAGAACAACAAATACAAAGAACTTTTCTTAAATTATAAGAAACTACTATAATTGTACCTTAATAAATTTGAAAACCTCAGCAAATTTGAAATATCTAATAAAATATTAAACCCCATGCATTAGTAAGAAGTTTAAAACAAACTCAGACTGTAACCATAGAAACATTGAAAATAATTATCAAAGAGAAACTTCCAAAAATATTTTAGGGCCAGATGTTTTTTATCAGTGAGTTCCTTCAAATTTTCTAGGAATATCCACATTGTTATAGAATTGAAAATGTTACAGAGTTATTTGCATTGATTTTGAAACTAGCATCATCCTGAAACCAATATCCAACAGACTATTCCAAAAAGAATATTCTCTTCAGTTTGTAAACGTAGATGCAAAACCTATAAGTGAATTCTGTCAAATCTACTTCAATAATATTATGCAACAATTCATTACAAATGTTAAAAGATAATTTTTAAAAATATTTTATTCATTTATTTGAGAGAGAGCATACACAAGCAATGGGGTGGGGCAGAGGGAGAGGGAGAAGCAGACTCCCTGACTAGCGGGGAGCCCGAGGAGGGGCTTGATCCCAGGACCCTGAGATCATGACCTGAGCTGAAGGCAGATGCTTAACTGACTAAGCCACCCAGGTGCCCTAAAAGATAAAAGGTAAAAATCTTAACTCTCAAAATGATCCTATAAATGATATAAAAAATGAACATATGTTAAACATGTTAAATATTTTAATTAATTAATGAGGAAATTGTAAAGTGTTACAACCAGTTCAGAGGATAAGTCAAAGAAGCTCACATTTAATTTAAAAGAACAATAGCCCAGAATAACCAATTTGGAGCTATTAGGAGAAATATATCCCATATATTGATCCCATATTGCTATCCCATGATAGCAATCAAACACATAAAATTCTTAGGAATGGCCTTAAGAAGAAATGTGTATGAGGGCGCCTGGGTGACTCAGTGGGTTAAAGCCTCTGCTTTCGGCTCAGGTCATGATCTCAGGGTCCTGGGATCGAGGCCCGCATCGGGCTCTCTGCTCGGCAGGGAGCCTGCTTCTTCCTCTCTCTCTGCCTGCCTCTCTGCCTGCTTGTAATCTCTCTCTCTGTCAAATAAATAAATAAATAAAAATCTTAAAAAAAAAAAGAAGAAGAAATGTGTATGAAATAAAGAGAACGTATATGGTAAAAAAAATTACAGAACTATCCAGAAAGAGAAAATGTATAAAAATAATTTTTGATCATGTGGATAAAATCTTAAGGTACTGTATTAAGTGATATAAAAGCAAGACACAATTTAATGGATAGTGGTATGTTCATATGCACTGGATTAGGCATGCTCTCTCCATAGACAACTTCTAAAGCATTATTCCTCCACCTTCATCCAAAGTCCCTTCACTTTTGAAATTCAGCGTGGAGGCTATATCATTTTCCTTTCCCTACCACTATCCTTTATTAGCCTCCAGATCATTCTCCCACTTCCATTTTATATTTTGGCACCTGCTTCACCATCATTTTCCCTACCCCAATTCATGTTAACATACTGAAAGATTTTATTGTCCTTATAGAGGATCACAAACTTTAGTCTTATAGGTCTTTGATCATAACTTCAGCAATAAACCCTCTATATCTGCAGCTAACTCCTCCAACTGTACTATGGACCTTACCAATCTGTCAGTCAATGTATATTAATTGAATGTCTAAGCTATGCTAGAATCTGGTGAATCAATCATGAATAACATAGATATGGTCTCGGCTCTTATGGACTCTGACACCTTCCAGTCTTGCTGACAGGGTTCCTTATCTGAATCACAAAACAAAGAAAGTAAGTTGAGTATCTGTTATCTTACTATCCCCAAGGATGATACACAACTAGGAACATTCTAGATCCATTAAAAAAGAAGTTAATTTATTGCATAAAATGGATGCTTTAGGGCTGTACATTCTCACTGGTGAGCATCACTTAGGAAGTTGCTAGAAATGCAAATTATTGGGCACCTGCTGAATCAAAACTCTGGGGGTGGTTCCTAGCACTGTGTTTTAACAGGCTTTCCACGTAAAAAGCTCATTGTTTAAGAACCACTGCCTCAAAAAATGGGCAGAAGACGTGAACAGACACTTCTCCAAAGAAGACATACAAATGGCTAACAGACACATGAAAAAATGTTCATCATCACTAGCCATCAGGGAAACTCAAATCAAAACCACATTGAGATACCACCTTACACCAGTTACAATGGCCAAAATCAACAGGACAGGAAACAACAAGTGTTGGAGAGGATGTGGAGAAAGGGGAACCCTCTTTCACTGTTGGTGGGAATGCAAGTTGGTGCAGCCACTTTGGAAAACAGTGTGGTGATTCCTCAAAAAGTTTAAAATAGAGCTACCCTATGACCCTGCAATTGCACTACTGGGTATTTACCCCCAAAGATACAGATGTAGTGAAAAGAAGGGCCATATATACCCCAATGTTCATAGCAGCAATGTCCACAATCACCAAACTGTGGAAAGAGCCAAGATGCCTTTCAACAGATGAATGGATAAAGATGTGGTCCAAATATAAAATGGAATATTACGTAGCCATCAGAAAGGATGAATACCCAACTTTTGTATCAACATGGACAGGTCTGGAGGAGATTATACTGAGTGAAATAAGTCAAGCAGAGAAAGTCAATTATCATATGGTTTCACCTACTTGTGGAATATAAGGAATAAAATGGAGGACTTTAGGAGAAGGAAAGGAAAAGTGAATTGGGGTAAATCGGAGGGGGAGACAAACCAGGAGAGACTGTGGACTCTGAGAAACAAACTGAGGGTTATGGAGGGGAGAAGGGGGGGGGATGGGTGAGCCTGGTGGTGGGTATTAGGAGGGCACGTATTGCATGGAGCATTGGGTGTGGTGCATAAACAATGAATCTTGGATCACTGAAAAAATAAATTAAAAAGAAAAACACTGCCTTGAGGCATTAAATATTAATTTTCAGGAATCTGTTGCGAAAGACTAAATTCACCTCTCTCACAGCAACCTCTTCTCCTTTAAGCTCTCTCATACTCCATTCTCTTTATAGGTACTCTTTGATATTATCAAGTCCTCAAATATTTTCTCCTATTCTTTCAGTCTCCTTCAATCACCATGGCCTATGACTCTCCTTACTCTGTGTGCTGAATCTGAGCAACTACACTCATTCATAGTTTTAGCTTCCACACCTGTGCTCATAACTGTATCTTTAGTTCTAATCTGTCCCGCAAAATTCATATGTACAGTGGCCTGTAAAAATCTCCACAGGAAAACCCAACAGTAAATGCAATGCAGTGTATATATATCTGAATTCATTATCTAGCTTATAAAACTCTCTCACCTTCCAATAGCACTTGGTGGTACTTTGATCCACCTAGCCATCCAAGTGAGAAACCCGAGTCATTTTTTAATTCTTGCTCTCCTCGTTAAGCCATGTTAATTTTACCTTTTAGACACTTCTGAAATTTATCTTCTTCTCTCCATTTCCACTGCTTTTGCCTGGTTTAGGCCCTCATCATCTTGCCCCTGGACTATTTCAGTAGCCTCTCAGCTGTCTCAGATCTGTCTGCCAAAGTGTTGCCAGAGAGCTAAATCTAAAATACAGATTCAATTATATCAATCCCATGCTGCAAACTTGTCAGTGGCCTTCATTGCTCAGAGGCATGGTATATAAGACACTTTATAGCTTCATCCCTACCCTTACCTACAACTTCATCTAGAATTCCTTATATTTTGTGCTAGAATAATACCATTGCCCAAGAATTTCATGCCATTTATCAATTCTGTGACTATGCTTTCTACTTGGAGCATACTTTTCCCTTTCTTTGCTTAGTTAATGCCTTCATATTAACATTCTTTAAAACTCAGCTCTGGGATTGATGTTTATAAGATCCTCTCTTTGATGCCTTGGGTTAAGTTAAATGGCCTTCTTCTGGTTCCCACAGAACCATAGAACTCTAGCTTTTATCACATTGTATTGAAATATTTTGTTTCTGTATTTATCTTCTGCATTAGACTAGACAGGGGTTGGAAAACTTTAACTCATGGGATAAATCTAGCCCACCACTTGTTTTTGAATGGCCTGCAAGCTATGCATGTTTTAAAAAAATACACTTTGGATGGTTGGGGAGGGAAAAAGCAAAAGAAAAATAGTATTTCATGACATGTAAAAATTATATGAAAATCAAATTTCCATGTCCATAAATAAAATACAATTGGAACAAAATCATGCCTATTTGTTTATGTACTGTCTATGGCTGCTTTCTCACAACAGTACGATTTAATAGTTCTGACAGAAACTGTATGACCTGAAAAATCCTAAAAGTTCTTTGTTAGACCTCTACAGAAAAAAATGTTTCCAACTCTTAGACCAGACGCATGAGGGAAGGGGCTGCTTTGTGTTCATCTTTGTGTCCCTAGCACCTAGTAGATGTTTGACCTATTGGAAAGATTCAGAATTTTTTATTTACACACCCGATATAGGAAAGTAGAGAATATGAGTAACTGGTCCACTTGGTAGTTATATTACTCCAGGTTACCTAGATTGGCAGATGAGATTGCATTCCGTCTTTTATGAGTATGCTTATTTGTGACTCTGTTTTTCAGTAACTGATCAACTCTAGGCACACTGATCAGAAAACAAAAAAATCCAATTTTTATCCAGCAAACCTAATGTACAGATCTTAGATAACATGAATGTGAAAAGGAACTACCATATTTTGGGGCTTTGTCCAGGCTATCTGACAGCTTCCCTAGTTGACCTCACTCTGTTGTTGCCATTATACACATGCCATCTACAGTTAAATTGCATTTAAAAAGTGAAGGGACTTTGCATGAGGGTGGAGGAAGAAGGGGTTAAAACTGTTAAAACTCAATAAAACTGTAAGTATTCTGTCATGTATTAATATACCAGGGATATGCTGTCTCACAAAAGCCAGTGGGCATGCCCCAGCTCTGTGCTTTCCCACTGCTCCACTAAAGCCAATGAGAATGGACTGGTCCTGCAATCTTGCTCTGCCTTGCTAAAGCCAGTGGGCACTTCTAGTCCACACAGGAGATACCCCTTGATCTCCTGGATCTTATGGCAGGAGCCTTGCATCTGTAGGCCCAACAGGACTGAAACAATCAGAGACATAGTTCT
This sequence comes from Ailurus styani, assembly GCA_002007465.1. Lineage (NCBI taxonomy): Eukaryota > Metazoa > Chordata > Mammalia > Carnivora > Ailuridae > Ailurus > Ailurus styani. The sequence continues at coordinate 146,206 of LNAC01001090.1, forward strand.
TGGCAGGCTACTACCACCTGAGCATTACACAGATAGCAGATTGAAACACACCCCCAATCTTCCTGTGAAAAAGGCCTATTTACTTGTCTTGGAACTTCAACCTGAGGGATAGGTGTCAGGTTTCCCATATATCTAAAGGCTAAGGAGGTACTCTCAGGGAACTTAGGTTGGGGGACACCATCTTTGCCCTGCTACGGTTTGCTGGTACCCTCCAGAAAGGCACTTCTGCATATTTCAGAGCCCCGATTTTTGCAACTGTTGCCTAGGGGAAACCTAGTCTGTGACAGGAGGTCAGCAGAGATTATGACCACAGTCCCACATGACTGTATATATTTGCATACTTTAAAACCTGCTGCCTGAGGGGCTGGCCTCCAATCAGCCTAAAATTAGGTGCTGATTAAGATGACAGGTCTTGGCATAACCTCAACAACTGGGAACTATCAAGAATAAATCAGGCTGGGTGCCTGGGTGGCTCAATGGGTTAAGGCCTCTGCTTTCGGCTCAGGTCATGATCTCAGCGTCCTGGGATCGAGGCCCGCATCGGGCTCTCTGCTCAGCAGGGAGCCTGCTTCCTCCTTTCCCTGTCTCTCTGCCTGCCTTTCTGCCTACTTGTAGTCTCTCTCTCTGTGTCAAATAAATAAATAAAATCTTTAAAAAAAAGAATAAATCAGGCTACTTAGATAATCACAAATATTTCAGAGACAACCAAAAGTAAGGGCAAAGTTAAATAATAAGGTTCATCATCTATACCAACCTTCTAAGGCTGGGAGATGTAGCTTTCTCACCTAATACATAGAAACAGAGAGACAAATGAAGAAATAGAAAAATATGTTCCAAATAAAAGAACAAGATAAAAACCTCAAAAAGAAACCTTAATAAAACAGAGATAAGTAATTTACTTGATAAAGAATTTAATGTAATGGTCATAAAAATGTTCACCAAGCTTGGGAGAAGAATGAATGAATATAGGGAGAACTTCAACAAAGAGAATATATAAGAAAGTACCAAACAGAAGTCACAGAGCTGAAGAATACAATAACTGAATTGAAAAGTATTCTAGAGGGGCACCTGGGTGGCTCAGTGAGTTAAGCCTCTGCTTTTGGCTTGGGTCATAGTCTCAGGGTCCTGGGATTGAGCCCAGCATTGGGCTTTCCACTCAGCGGGGGGCCTGCTTCCCCCTCTCCCTCTGCCTGCCTCTCTGCCTGCTTGTGATCTCTCTCTGTGTCAAATAAATAAATAAAATCTTTTATTAAAAAAAAGTATGCTAGAGGAATTCAGTGGAAGACTAGATGGAGCAGAAGAAAGTATCAGTGATCTGGAAAACAGAGCAGTGGAACTCACCCAAACAAGAGTAAAAAGAAAAAGAATTTTAGAAAGCGAAGATTGTTTAAAGGACTTATGGGGCAACATCAAGCAGAATAACATTTACATTATAGAAGTTCTAGAAGGAGAAGAAAGAGAGAAGAGGGCAGAAAACTTATTTGAACAAATAATGGCTGAAAACCTCCTTAACCCAGAGAATGAAATAAACATCCAGATACAGAGAGCCCAGAGAGTTTCAAATAAAATGAGTGCAAAAATATCCACACTAAGACACATTATAATGAAAATTTCAAAAGTTAGAGTCTTAAAATCAACAAGAAATAAACAAAACTTTTATACACAATGGAACCCCCATAAGGCTATTGATTGATTGCTGAAAGAGATATTTCAGCAGAAATTTTGCACACCAGAAGAGAGTGGCATGATATATTCAAAGTGCTGAAAGGAAAAAAGAAAACTTCAAACCAACAATATTCTATCCAGTGAGTTTATCATTGAGAATTGAAGGAGAGATAAGGAGTTTTCCAGACAAGTCAAAGCTAAGGGAGTTTATTACCACTAACCTGGCCTTATAAGAAAGGTTAAAGGGACTTCTTTAAGCTTAAAAAGAAGGTACTAATAATTATTAACAAGAAAATGTATTCAAGTAAAAATCTCATTGGTAAAGGTAAATACACCTGCTCGAGATTCTCTCTCTGCCTCTCCCCCTCCGACCTTTGCCCTAGCTTGTGCATTTGTACTCTCTCTCTTTCAAAATAAATAAATAAATAAAATCTTTAAAAAAGACAAGTCAAGGGACGTCTGGGTGGCTCAGTCAGTTAAGTGTCCAACTCTTGATTTTGGCTCAGGTCATGATCTTAGGGTTGTGAGATCAAAACCCACATCAGGCTCTGTGCTCAGGGGGGAGTCTACTTGAGATTTTCTCTCTCTTCCTCTGCCCTTCCCCCATTTGCTACTCTCTGTCTAAAATAAATAAATAAATCTTTTTTTAAAGTCTCAATAAATTTAAGATTGAAATCCTATCAAGCATCTCCTTTAATAAAAATAGTATGAAACTAGAAAGCAATTACAAGAAGAAAACTAGAAAAATCACATGTATATGTATATTAAACAATGTGCTATTGAACAACCAATGGGTCAATGAAGGACTCAAAGGAGAAATTTAAAATATATATCTTAAAAGAAAAGTAACATAGAAAAATCTGTGGGATGCAACTAAAGCAGTTGTGAGGGAAATTCATAGAGATATAGGCCTACCTCAAGAAACAAGAAAAATCTCAGATAATCTAACATTACACCTAAGGCAACTGGAATAAAGAAGAACAAATGAAAGCTAAAGTTAGGAGAAGCAAGGGAATAATAAAGATCAGAAGGTAAATAAAGACTAAAAAGACACTAAGAAAGATCAATGAAACTGAGTTGATTCTTTGAAAAGACAAACAAAATTGATAAACCTTCTGCTAGACTAAGAAAAAAGAAGGGCTCACATAAACAAAATCAGAAATAAAAAGGGTGACGTTACAATTTATACCACAGAAATACAAAGGACCATAAGAGACTACAATAAACAATTAGACATCAACAAATTGAACAAACTAGAAGAAATGGATAAGTCCCTAGAAACACAATCTTCCAAGACTGAATCATGAAGAAATACAAAATCTGAAGAGACTGGTTACTAGTAAAGAGATTGAAACAGTTATCAAAAACCTCCCAACGAACAAACTCCAGGACCAGGTGGCTTCAGTGGTGATTTATACTAAACATTTAAAGATTTAATACCTATTTTATTCAGACTCTTCCAAATTTTTAAAAGGAAGGAATGCATTCAAACTCATTTTATGAGGCAGCATTACCCTGATACCCAAACCAGACAAGGACAGCACACACACACATAAAAATTACAGGCTAATATTCCTGATAAAGATCAATTTCTCAATTCTCAACAAAACATTAGCAAACCAAATTCAACAGTACATTAAAAGGATCATACACCATGATCAAGTGGGATTTATTCTAGGGATGCAGGGATGGTTCAACAAATCTGAAAATCAATCGATGTAATAAACCAGATTAACAAAGTGAAGGGTAAAAATTATATGATCATCTCAATAGATACAGAAAAAGCATTTGGTAAGATCTGACATCCATTTATAATAAAAACTCTCAACAAAGTAGGTTTAAAGGGAATATACCTCAACATAATGAAGTCTGTATATGACAAGCCCACAGCTAACATCATACTTAATGGTGAAAAGCTGAAATCTTTCCCTCTACAATCAGAATCAAGTCAAGGATGCCCACTCTTGACATAATACAGGCATACCTCAGAAATATTGTGGTTTTGAGGACACCACAAGAATGCAAATAAGTCAAGTCAAATGAATGTTTTTGGTTCTCCAGTGCATATGAAATTTATGTTTACACTACACTATAGCCTATTTAAGGTCTACAAAAGCATTATGTCTAAAATGATGTACATACCTTAATTAAAAATACATTATTGCTAAAAATGCTACTTATCATCTGAACTTTCAATGAGTAGAAATATTTTTGCTGGTAGAGAGTCTTGCCTCAATATTGATGCCTGCTGACTGATTAGGGTATTGGTTGCTGAAGGCTGGGGTGGCTGTGACAGTTTCTTAAAATAAGACAATGGTGAAGTTTGCCATATCAATTGACTCTTCTTCTCATGAATGATCTGTTTGTAGCATGAGATGGGTTTGATATTTTACTCACAAAATTTCTTTCAAAATTGGAATCAATCCTCTCAAACTGCTGCTGCTTTATCAATTAGATTTACATAACAGTCTAACCTTTTTTTGTTGTTGTTGTTTCAACAATTTTCATAGCATCTTCACCAGGAGTAGATTTCATCTCAAGAAACCACTTTATTTGTTCATCCATAAAAAGCAACTCCTCATCCATTCAAGTTTTATCATGAGATCATGCCAATTTGCTCAATATCTTCAAGCTCCACTTCAAATTCTAGCTCTCTTGTTATTTCTACATCTGTAGTTACTTCCTCCATGTAAGTCTTGACCCCCTCAAAGTCATCCATGAGGGTTGGAATCAACTTCTTCCAAACTCTTGTTCATGTTGACATTCTGACCTCTTCCCATCAATCATGAATGTCCTTAATAATATCTAAAATGGTGAATATTTTCCGGAGAGCTTTCAATTTATTTGCCCAGATCCATTAGAGGAATCACAATCTATGACAGCTATAGTCTTAAAAAATGTATCTCTTAAATAATAAAACTTGAAAGTTGAAATTACTCCTTAATTCATGGGCTTTAGAATGGATATTATGTTAACAAACATGAAGATAATAATATCATCATACATGTTTATCAGAGCTCTTGGGTGACCAAGTGCATTGTCAATAAACATTAATAGTTTAAAAGGAATTTTTTCTTCTTTTTTCTTATCAGTAGGTCTTAAGAGTGGGCTTAAAGTATTCATTAAGCCATATTGTAAACAGATGTACTGTCAGCTGGGCTTTATTTTTCCATTTATAGATCACAGGCAGACTAGATATAATATAATTCTTAGGGGCCCCAGGATTTTCAGAAAGGTAAATGAACATTGCCTTTAACATAAAGTCACCAGCAACACCTAGCAAGAGAATTAGCCTGTCCTTTGAATCTTTGAAGCCAGACAGTGACATCTATCTAGCCATGAAAGTCCCAGATGTCATCTTTCATTTTTTTGTTTAAATTCAAACTAGTTAACATACAGTGAAGTATTGGATTCAGGAATAACATTTAGTGGTTCATCACTCACATATAACACCCAGTGCTCATCCCAACAAGTGCCCTCCTTAATGCCCATCACCCATTTAGCATATCCTTCCACCCTTCTCTCCTCCATCAACCTCTACTTTATTCTCTATGAGTCTCTTATGGTTTGCTTCCCTGTCTGTTTTTATCTTATTTTATATTTCCATCCCTTCACCTATGTTCATCTGTTTTGTTTCTTAAATTCCACATATGAGTGAAATCATATGGTATTTATCTTTCTCTGACTGACTTATTTAATTTAGCCTAATAGGCTAGTTCCATCTACATCATTACAAATGGAAAGATTTCATTCTTTTTGATGGCTGAGTAATATTCCCTTTTATGTATATACCACATCTTCTTTATCCAATCATTCATTGATGGACATTTGGGCTCTTTCCATGATTTGGTTATTGTTGATATTGCTGCTATAAACATTGAGGTGCATGTGCCCCTTCAAATCAGCATTTATGTATACTTTGGATAAATACTAGTAGTGCAATTGCTGGGTCATAGGGTAATTCAGTGTTTAACTTTTGGAGGAACCTTGATGCTGTTTTCCAGAGTGGCTGCAGCAGTTTGCATTCCCACCAACAGTGCAAGAGATCTCCCCTTTCTACACATCCTCACCAACATCTGTTGTTTTCTGAGTTGTTAATTTTAGTTATTCTGAGCAATGAAGTGGTATCTCATTATAGTTTTAATCGGTATTTCCCTGATGATGAGTGATGTTGAGCATCTTTTCATGTGTCTGTTAGCCATTTGGACGTCTTCTTTGTAAGTGTCTATTCATGTCTTCTGCCCAATTCTTAACTGGATTATTTATTTTTTGGGTGTTGATTTTGTTGAGTTCTTTATAGATTCTGGATACAAGCCCTTGCTCTGATGTGTCATTTGAAATATCTTCTTTCATTCCATCAGTTGCCTTTTAGTTTTATTGATTGTTTCCTTCACTGTGCAGGAGCTTTTTATCTTGATGAAGCCCCAATACTTTATTTTTGCATTTCTTTCCCTTGCCTCCAGAGATGTGTCTAGTAAGAAGTTGCTGCAGCCAAGGGTGAAGAGTTTGTTGCCTGTTTTCTCCTCTAGGATTTTGATGGTTTCCTGTCTCACATTTAGCTTTTTTACCCAATTTGAATTTATTTTTGTGTATGGTGTAAGAAAGTGGTCCAGTTTCATTCTTGTACTTGTTACTGTCCAGTTTTCCCAACACCGTTTGTTGAAGAGACTGTTTTCCATTGGATATTCTTTTCTGTTTTGTTTAAGATTAGTAGACTATATAGTTATGGATCCACTTCTGGGTTCTCTATTCTGTTCTATTGATCTGTGTGTCTATTTTTGTGCCAGTATCATTCTGTCTCGATTACTGCAACTTTGTAATAAAGCTTGGAGCCTGGGATTGTGATGTCTCCCACCTTGCTTTTCTTTTTCAACAGTACTTTGACTATTTTCAGTCTTTTCTAATTACATATAAATGTTAAGGTTGTTTTTTCTAGCTCTGTGAAAAATGCTGGTGGTGTTTTGATAGGGATTGTGTTGAATGTGCTTTGGTTAGTATAGACATTTGGACAATGTTTGTTCTTCTAATCCATGAGCATGGAATGTTTTCCCATGTTTTTGTGTCTTCTTCTACTTCTTTCATAGGTGTTCTATATTTTTGAGCATACAAATCTTTTACCTCTTTTGTTAGGTTTATTCCTAGGTATCTTTTTTGGGGGGTGCAATTATAAATGGGATTGATGCCTTGATTTCTCTTTCTGCTGCTTCATTATTAATGTGTGGAAATGCAACAGATTTCTATACATTGATTTTATATCCTGTGACTTTGACGAATTTGTGTATCAGTTCCAGCAATTTTTTAGTGGACTCTTTTAGGTTTTCTACATAGAATATCATGTGTGCAAAGAGTGAAAGTTTGACTTCTTCCTTGCCAATTTAGATGCCTTTTATTTCTTTCGAGTTGTCTGATTGCTGAGGCTAGGACTTCCAGTACTATGTTGAACAATAGTGGTGAAAGTGGACATCCCTGTTGTGTTCCTGACCTTAGGGAAAAAGCTCTCAGTTTTCCCCATTGAGGGTGATATTTGCTGTATGTCTTTTAAATGTGGCCTTTGTGATGTCGAGGTATGTTCCTTCTATCCCTTTGTTCTTGGGGGTCTTTATTAAGAAAGGATGCTGTATTTTGTCAAATGCTTTTTCTGTATCTACTCAGAGCATCATATGGTTCTTATCCTTTTTTTATTAATGTGGTGTATCACCTTGATTGATTTGTGGATATTGAACCACACCTTTAGCCCAGAAATAAATCCCACTTGATCATGATGAATAATCTTTTTAATGTACCGTTGGATACAATTAGCTAGTATCTTGTTGAGAATTTTTACAACCATGTTCATCTGGGATATTGGTCTGTAATTCTCCTTCTTAGTTAGGTCTTTGGTTTTGGGATCAAGGTAATGCTGGCCTCATGGAGTGAGTTTGGAAGGTTTCTTCCATTTCTATTTTTTGGAACAATTTGGGGAGTATAGGTATTAATTCTACTTTAAATGTGTTTGGTAGCATTCCCCTGGAAAGCTATGCAGCCCTGAACTCTTGTTTGTTGGGGGATTTTTGATTACTGCTTCAAATTCTTTGCTGGTTATGGGTCTGTTCAGCCTCTCTCTTTCTTCCTGTTTCAGTTTTGGTTGTTTATATGTTTCTAGGAATTTACCAATTTCTTCCAGATTGCCTAATTTGTAGATACAAGATTGCTCATAATATTCTCTTATAATTATATTTCCTTGGTATTGGTTGTGATCTCTCCTCTTTAATTCATGATTTATATTTATTTGGGTCCTTTTTCTTTTCTTTTTGATAAGTCTGGCTAGGCATTTATCAATTTTGTTAATTCTTTCAAAGAATGAGCTCCTAATTTCATTGATTCCTTCTACTGTGTTTTGTTTATTTCTATGTCATTTATTTCTACTCTAATCTTTATTATTTCCCTTATTTGCTGGCTTTATGCTTTATTTGCTGGTTTTTTTTCCAGCTCCTTTAGGTGTAAGGTTAGTTTGTATTTTTGAGACTTTCTTGTTTCTTGAGAAAACCCTGGAATGCTGTATGCTTCCCTCTCATAACCACTTTGCTGCATCCCAAAGGTTTTGGACTGTTGGGTTTTCATTTTCATTTGCTTCCATGTACTTTTTAAATTTCTTCTTTAATCTCCTGGTTAACCCATTCATTCTTTAGTAGGATGTTCTTTTACCTACTTATATTTGTGGTCTTTCTAAATTTCTCCTTGCGGTTGACTTCAGGTTTCATAGACTTGTGGTCTGAAAATATACATGGTATGATCTCAATATTTTTGTACCTTGGGGATTTGTGACCCAGTATGTGATCTATTCTGGTCAGTTTTCCATATGCACTCAAAAAAATGTGTATTCTGCTGCTTTAGAATAAAATACTCTGAACAGATCTGTTAAGTCCTTCTGGTCCAGTCATGTCATTCAAAACTCTTACATCCTTGTTGATCTTCTACTTTGATTATCTGTCCATTGCTGTGAGTGGGTATTATAGTCCCCTGCTATTATTATATTAATATCAATGAGTTTCTTTAAGATTGTTATTAATTGGTTTATATATTCGGCTGCTCCCAAGTTGGGGACATAAATATTTACAATCGTTAGATCTTCTTGTTGGATAGACCCCTTTATTATGATAGGGTGTCTTTCTTCAACTCTTAGTAGAGTTTTTGGCTTAAAATCTAGTTTGTCTGATATAAGTACGGCTACTCCAGCTGTCTTCTGATGTCCATTAGCATGATAGATGGTTCTTCACCCTTTCACTTTCAATCTGCAGGTGTGTTTGGGTCTAAAATGATTCTCTTTTTGGCAGCATACCAATGGGTCTTGTTTATTTTTTTATCCATTCTGATATCCTATGTCTTTTGATTGGACATTGAGTCCATTTACATTCAGAGTAATTATTTGTAAATATGAATTTAGTGCCACCGTATTACCTATAAAGTTGCTGTTCCTGTGGATTGCCTCTGTTCCTTTCTAATCTTTGTTGCTTTTTTGGTATCTTCCTGCTCTAGTGTCCTCCTTAATATTTCTTACAGATATGGTTTAGTTTTCACGAACTGCTTTAGTTTTTGCTTGTTTTGGAAACTTTATCTCTTCTTCTACTCTGAATTATAGAGTAGATGGATAAATTATTCTTGGATGCATATTTTTTCCTATTCAGCATGTTGAATATGTCATGCCACAGCTTTATGGCCTGGTAAGGTTCTATGGACAGGTTTTCTGCTACCCATAAGTGTCTACTCTTGTGGGTTAAGGATCTTTTGTCCGTAGCTGCTTTCAGAATTCTCTCTTGACTTTGTATTTTGCAAGTTTCACTATGATATGTCTTGGTGTTGACCCATTTCTGTTGAATTTGAGGGGAGTTCCCTGTGCCTCTTGGACTTGAAAGCCTGTTTCCTTCCCCAGATTAGAGAAGTTCTCAGCTATAATTTGTTCAAATAAACCTTCTGCCCCTTTTCCCCTCTCTTCCTCTGGGACTCCTGTGATATGGATATTATTGCACTTTGTGGAATAGCTGAGTTCCCTAAGTCTATATTCATGATCTAATCATTTTCTTTCCCTCTTCTTTTCAGCTTCATTATTTCCCATAATTTTATCTTCTTTTTTTTTTAAGATTTTATTTATTTATTTGACACAGAGAGAGAGATTACAAGTAGGCAGAGAGACGGGGAGAGGAGGAAGCAGGCTCCCCGCTGAGCAGGGAGCCCGATGCGGGCCTCGATCCCAGGACGCTGAGATCATGACCTGAGCCGAAAGCAGAGGCTTTAACCCACTGAGCCACCCAGGCGCCCCCATAATTTTATCTTCTGTATCACCTATTTGATCCTCTGTTCTTCCATCCTCATTGTGACTACATCCAATTGGTTTTATTTCTCAGTTACAGCATTTTTTATTTCGGCCTGATTAGTTTTGGGTCTTTTATCTCTGAAGCCTGGTTTCTCTGGTGTTCTTTATGGTTCTTTCAAGCTTAGTTTATATTCTTATGAATGTTTTCTAAATTCTTGTTCAGATATATTGTTTATCTGTTTTGAGCAAAACCCTGGCTATAATTTCTTCTTGAGCTTTGTTTTGGGGAGAATTCCTCCAGCTTGTCATTATGTCTACATTTCTGTCTTTTGTGTATTACAAAAACTTACTATGTTTCCTGCTCCTGAGAGTAGTACTATATTAAGAAGGGGCCATAAACTGTACAGGGCCTGGCACATCAGGAAGTGTTTCTGGTGTGCATTGTGTGCACTCTGCTGCTGTGTTTTGGCTGTTTTTTCCCACAAGTCAGTCCTCTGCAGAGTTCCTTCTTGCTTGCAGTGGGGTGTTTGGACCATTAACTAGGTGTGTTTTGATTCATTTTTTTTAAGGTAAGCCATATTTTTAAAAAAGTCCGATCCAAGAAAAGAGAAAAGGAAAAAGAACAAAAAAAAAGCAAACTAAGAAACAAAAAAAGTAAAAGCCTGATTCCAAAGAAAAAGAAAAAGAAGGCTAACCCAAAGAATGAAAATGAAACAAACCAACAAACCAACAAAAAACTATATGACCGAATCAAATATGTATGTGTGTGTGTGTGTGTGTGTGTATAAAATAAAAGAGGTGCCTGAGTGGCTCATTCAGTTAAGCATCTGACTCTTAATTTCCGCTCAGGTTATATCTCAGGGTTGTGAGAACAAGTCCCATGTCAGGGTCCATGCTGTGTATGGAGCCTGGTTAAGATTAATATTGTCTCTCTTCCTTTCCCCTCACAACAAAAAGTAAAATTAAAAAGTAAAAAAAAATTTTAAAAATATAAAAAAATAAAAATAAATAAATAAAGCCTGGTCCTATTTCCACCAGAACTGAAGCTGACGCTTTGGAGAGTTAGTACATGCAGGGGACCTGTGTTGGTCTTCTGAGGGAGAGGCCCACTGCACTGGCTCAGTCAGTCCTGCCATGGTAAAGATGCCCCTGACAGGTGCAGAGGGGCTAGGTTTGGTGTAAGTGCCTCCAGCCTCCACTAGAGGTGCTCAGTTTCTCTCTGCAGTCCCACCATGCTGGTGTGTGGATGGGGGTGTGTGTGGGGGGGTGGTAGTGGTGGTGGAAAATGGCATCACCCCACCCTCTCCTCTCCAGGGAGGGGAACTTTCAGCTGCCACTGTTCAGGAGGACCTCACAGAAAATTGAACACCCTCCCCTCCTGTGTCCCAGGGTTTCATCACATCCCTGCCCTTAACCTGTCTGTGCACGGGCTGTTGGCACACCTGGCACCACAGTTCTCCTGTGTTTTATCTCTGACTGGTAGTTGGGATTCAAAACTCCAAATCTTAATGGACCCAGCAAGGCATTTACCCACTCCCCTTTCCCGGAGGAGAGCCTCACAGCACTACACACTACACTATTGTGTCCCAGAAAAGCAGTTGCATGCCTTTCTAGGTGCCTGGAGTCTATGATGAAGCATAGCAAAAACCTGTATCCAGGTTATCTGCCCTCTGTACCCTGCTGTTGAATGGCCACTCAACTGTTCCCAGCAGGCCTTTTTCCTTAGAGGGGCAAAATACCCACTTACAAATGTACCCCAGAAAGGGGAGCATTCTCTCCTAATATGACTCATGGGATCCCACACCTCAGTGTCTTGTTCAAACCATATGCATTGCTCTCTTTCCCACTCTCTTTTCCTCTCCATGACTTCTCTGTGGAAAGGGCTCCCTTGCCTTGGTGGCACCATGGCTTTTCTCCACTAATTCACATCTCCAAACCTTATATCTGCCATGTTCTCTCCCTCAAATTGTGCAGATTGTTTTCTTAGTCCTCAGATCAATTTCCTAGTTGTTCAAGGTGATTTGATGTTGATCTAGTTATGTTTGAAAAACAAGATAATCTAAGGGCTCCTCTGCTACTCTGCCATCTTAACTCCTCCTCAACCCTAGATGGCATCTTCTTCGAAAATAAGACCTTTCCATCTACATCGAAAATATGTTTTTATTGTGGCCACTTTCATTAATCAGCTAGATCTTCTGGATAATTTGGTGCAGCTTCTACACCAGTACTTGCTGCTTGACCTTGTACTTTTATGTTACAGAGATGGTCTCTTTCTTTAAACCTCATGAACCAACCTCTGTTAGCTTCAAACTTTTCTTCTTCAGCTTCCTCACCTTTATCAGCCTTCATAGAACTGAAGAGAGTCAGGGTTTGTTCTAGATTAGGTTTTGTCTTGAGAGAATGTTGTGGCTGGTTTGATCTTCTATCTAGACCACTAAAACTTTCTCCATATTAACAATAAGGCTTTTGCTTTCTTATCATTTGTGTGTTAACTGGAATAACATTTTTAACTTCCTACAAGAACTTTTCCTTGGCATTCACAACTTGGTCTAAATTTTGGCCTATCTCAGCTTTTGATATGGCTTTCTCATTAAGCTTAATCATTTCTAACTTTGATTTAAAGTGAGAGACATGTGACTCTTCTTTCACCTGAATACTTAGAAGTCATTATATGGTTATTAATTGGCCTAATTTCAATGTAGTTTGTGTCTCAAGGAATAGGGAGCTCCAAGGAAAGGGAGAGAGGGGAATAGCTGGTTGATGAAGCAATCAGAGCACTTGGGCGCCTGGGTGGCTCAGTGGGTTAAAGCCTCTGCCTTCGGCTCAGGTCATGATCTCAGGGTCCTGGGATCGAGGCTTGAATCGGGCTCTCTGCTCAGCGGGGAGCCTGCTTCCTCCTCTCTCTCTGCCTGCCTCTCTGCGTACTTGTGATCTCTTTCTGTCAAATAAATAAATAAATAAAATCTTTAAAAAAACACACACATTTACTGGTTAAGTTTGCTCTCTTATATGGGCACAGTTCATGGTACCCCAAAACAATTATAATAGTAACATTAAAGATCACTAATCATAATCACCATAATAAATATAATAATAATGAAAATATTTGAAATATTGCAAGAATTACCAAATTGTGACACAGAAACATAGAGAAAATGCTATTGGAAAAATGACACTAATAATCCTGCTCAACACAGGGTTGCCATAAACCTTCAATTTGTGAAAAAAAAACAATATCTGTGAATCATAATTAACAAAGGACAATAAAAGGAGGCATGCCTGTTTTGGAAGCCTTAGCCAGAACAATATGGCAAGAAAAGAAAATAAAAGACATTCAAATTGGGAAGGAAAAAGTAAAACTGTCACCATTTGTGGACATTATTGTATATATAGAAAGCTATAAAGACACCACCAAAAAACTGTTGGAACTAATAAATGAATTCAGTAAAGTTACAGGGTACAAAACCAACATATAAAAAATTGGTTGCATTTCTATACACTGACAATCAACTATCAGAAAGAAAGAAAATCATCTCATTTACTATTGCATTTACTATTGCACCAGAAAGAAAAAAATACCTAGGAATAAATTTTACCTAGGAGGTGAAAGATCTTACACTGAAAATGATAATACATTGATGAAAGAAATCTAAGAAGACACAAATGAATGGAAAGAAATTCCATGCTCATATATTGGAATAATTAAAATTGTTAAAATGTCCACTGACCCAAGAAAATTTGTAGATGCAGTGTAATCCTATCAAAATTCCAATGATTTTCCCATAAATAGAAAAAAAATCCCAAAAGTCCCTGGAAACACAAAAGACCCTGAATAGCCAAAAACAACAGTGAGAAAGAAGAACATAGCTAAAGGCATCACACTCCCTGATTTTAAACTATATTACAAAGCTAGAAACAGAGACATGGATCAGTAGAACAGAACAGAGAGCCCAGAAATAAACCCACATATATATGGTAAATCAACTTATGACAAAGTAGCCAAGAATATACAATGGGAAAAGGACAGTCTCTTTAATAAATAATGCTGAGAAAACTGGACAGCCACATGCAAAAGAATGAAACTAGACTACTATCTTGTACCATATACAAAAATTAACTCAAAATGGATTAAAAACTCAAATGTAGGGCCTGAAACCATAAAAGTCCTAGAAGAAAACATAGGGAAACAAATCTCCTTGACATCAGTCTTTGCCTTGATCTTTTAGATCTAAATCCAAAAGCAAAGGCAACAAAAGCAAATATAAATAAGTGGGACAACATCAAACTAAAAATATTTTGCAAAGCAAAGGAAACCATCAACAAAATGAAAAGGTAACTCACTGAATGGGACAAATTATTTGAAAATTGTATATATCTGATAAGGGATTCATATCTAAAACATATAAAGAACTCATACAACTAAATAGCAAAAAAAGATTCTGATTTTTAAAAATGGGCTGAGGATCTGAATAAACATTTTTCCAAAGAAGACATACAGATGGCTGACAGGCACATGAAAATTTGCTGAACATCACTAATCATTAGGAAAATACAAGTGAAATCCACAAAGAAATATCACCTCACACCTGTTAGAATGACTATTATCAAGAGGCAAGAAATAACAAGTGTTGGCGAGGATGTGGAGAAAGGAAACTCCAGTTCACTTTTAATGAAAATGTAAATTGGTTCAGTCACTATGGAAAACAGCATAAAGGTTTCTCAAAAAGTTTAAGATAGAACTACCATATGTTTCAGGAACTCCACTTCTGGGTGCTTAGCTAAGGAAAACAAAAACACTAATTTGAAAATATACATTCACCCCTATATTTATTGCAGTATTATTTACAATAGCCAGCATACAGAAACAACTTAAGTGTCCATCAATGGATGAATGGAAAAGAAGATGTTTTAGATAGATAGATAGATAGATAGATAGATAGATAGATAGATAGATGTTATATATATATATAATAGATATATATAGCAGGTATATATACATATATAACATGTATATAATGGAATACTACACGGCCATAAAAAACAATGAAATCTTGCCATCTGCAACAACATGGAGAGACCCTGAGGGCATTTTGCTAAGTTAAATAAGTTAGAGAAAGAAAAATACCATATTATTTTATTTACATGTGGAATCTAAAAAACAAAACAAATAAATGAACACAAACTCATATGCACAGAGAACAAAATGCCTGGGGGCTGGCAAAATAGTTAAAGAGGGCCAAGAGGTACAATATTCTAGTTATAAAATCAGTAAGTCATGAGGATATAATGCATTGCATGGTGACCACAATCAATAATATTGTGTTGTATATTTGAAAGTTGCTAAGAGAATAAATCTTAAATGTTCTCATCACAAGAAGAAAAAGTTTTGTAATTTTTTATAGTAATAAATGGTAACTAGAGTTATTGTGATGATCCTTTCTCAGTGTGTACAAATATCAATGTGTGGTACACCTGAAATTATTATAAATTTAAAATCATATTAAAAATTAAAAATATATGCTGAACATAATAAAAAATAAAAAAATTAAATTAAAAAAATTAAAAATAAAATATGTGTATATTTTAGGGATTGGAATAGTTTCATAGTTGACACAAGACTTTTAGAAAAGTCCTGGAAAAGTAAGAGATGGAGGAATCAAAGTAATATAAAGCAAGAGTAGGTAAACTATGGCCAGATCTGGCCTGCCACCTCTTTTTGTAAATAAAGTTTTATTGGAACACAGACATGCTCAGCCACCTACATGTTGTCTGTGACTGCTTTTATACCACTATAACAAGGTTGAGTTGTTGCAACACAGACAATATGGCCCTCAGACCTTAAAATATTTACTACCTGACCCTTTACAGAAAAAGTTTGCTGGCTCCTGGTATAAACATCCTCCTAAAAGAAGACCTTGAGACTATATAAAGGCGAAAAAGACTGAAAGAAAACCATCACAATCTATAAGTGAGAAAGAATAAAAAATCACAGAATGTTTAAACCAACAAACACACAAGAAAGTCTGATGAATTTGTGAGATTGTAGTATTGTTTTCTTTATTGAAATGTAGTTGACATACAATGGTAGTTTCAAGTATACAACAAGTGAATTAACACTTCTATACATTATCATGTATAGAATGAGTTTATTGTTACAATAAATGTAGTTACCACCTGCCACTATACAATGTTATTACAATATTATTGACTATATTCTCTATGTTGTACTTTTCTTCTGAATTTGGGTGACAGTGTGCTTAATATAGGCAAAATGAGTGGTAGTTGCGTTCACACAAGTATGTGCTTGCTTGCTTTCTTGCTTACTTACTTCCTCCCATTAAAAGATATTTGTTGAGTGCTACTGTAATCTATATAACTGAGTTAGCTGGCTGCTGGGAATACCATGGAGAATAAGACTGACATATTCCCTGCACATATAAAGCTTATAGTGTACATTGTATTTAACCTGATACTACCCTACTAGCTATGAGACTTTGAGTTTATAGGAACTCTTTCAGCCATTCTTTTCGCAATTTTATAATGAGAATACTAATGCCTCTTTTGCAAGTTTGTTGTAAGAATTAAGTATGATTTTATATATTTTTTCCAAGTCATACAAAGAATATTTGAGTTACAACTATGTGTTAAGCACTATTCTAGGTATTGGTAATGCCTTTTAGTCCAATATATGAAAATGCCTGAAATAAAAAGTAGGCATTTGGTAACTCTTCTTTTCATTTTCCTGAATAAATAAAGAAAGGCAATACTTATTCTTCAGTACTTATTTTAGCAGGGAGTACAATACTGGCTAAAACTTAATTATGCAAATTTCCTTTTAATGGCTAGCACTTTTGACAACATATTTTAGATACCATTATCAATCATTTAGCACCTTAATAATTGCAATCAGAATAATTGTTAGGTTGGATATCTCAAGGTGTGAAAAACAACTAGTTCCAAATTAGTTTACTTCTCGTTTCTTAAATGTGCCTCTTTGCCTTTTCCATGTTTTCCTTGACCTAGAAAGTTTTCCACCACTCTCTGCCAAACCAAAGATTGGTCATACACTAAAGTCAAGTTGAAAAAGAAATTGTAATGTCAGAACTAAAGGTGTCTCTATAATCATTGTACTCAGAGACCCCATTTTATAGGTGGAAAAATCTTTAGGCCCAGGACAAAAAAGGACTTTCCTAAGCCCACACAGCTTGGAAGTGACAGAGGTAGGACTAAACCAGCAGCGTCTGTTTACCCGTCAAGGATTCTTTCCTCTGTTTTTGGGGTGTCTCACATTTGCTACTTTCTCTAGGAAGCCTTCCTGCTCTTGAAGTAAATGTCTTCTTCTTATACCCCAAAGTACATTCATAATTCTATCCTTTACCTTATCTTTTTCCTCTGCCAACTCTTCCTTTATGAACTGATCCACTTCCAAGAGTTTCACCTCTCCTGGTGGGTCTCCAGTCCAGGAGACTGCCAGATTGCTCTGCCCAGCTTTATCTTCTTCCTAAGCTGCAAACTTTCATTCCAAAGTGTGCATTACCCCTCAACCAGCCTTCCTCCCTGATATCTCTGTTTCAGTCCATGGTATGTTTCCCATCCCTACAAGTCAAGCTCACAAATGTAGAATCCTCTTCAACTCCCTCTTATCTCCCAAACAGTCTTCAAAACCTTTCTGAGATCCTTCTGCAGTGTTTCTATTATCCATCTCATCTGTCTCCTTTGCCTTCTTCCCGCTACTGCCAGGGACTCATTAACTCTTGTCTGGATGCCCTCCACTCCATTCTCTGCAATTCTGCCAAATGAATCTCCTTAAAGCAAATCTCTGTATTCATTTCAATCAGCAGTAATTGTGTTCCGGGTAAACTTCATGAGTTATGAGATTTTGATTGTGCTTAGCCTGGGTCATATCGTTCCCTTAATTTAAAAAAAAAAAAGGCCCAATTACCTCTAGAATTAAAGTCCAAAAGCTTCGTTCTGGCACTGAAGACCCTGTATAGATGGGTCTAAATGACTTTTTTAAAATCCTTATCTTTCTGAAACCTGAAGCATTATGTACTAAAAGAGTTTATCTCTTCATTGGATGTACCCAAAGTTCAGCACAAAGTCCTCTTCTCTTTTCACACTCCACAGCCTGGGTAATTTTAATTTATTATCATTTTGTTTAGCAAGTAAGACTTCTAAATCTCATTTCATTCCACACTACTTTCCCATAGGCTTCGACAAATATTTACTAGGGCCATTCTCAGTGCTAGGTACTTTTGTAGGAACTGAGAATATAGCAGTGAACAAAATAGTCCTTTCCCTCATGGATCTGATATTCTAATGGAGATAGAGGAAGTTGACAATAATCACAAACTAGGAAACATATAATATTAGTTAATGATAGGTACTATGAAGAAAAACAAAGCAGTATAAAAGCATATAAAATGGCTGAATATGTATGGTAGTGGCCTTCAGAGGGGCCATCCCTGAAATGGCTAAAGGCCACTCTGAGAATATTTGAAGTAAGAATTAAGTGATGAGAGAGAGAGGCAGCCATATAAAGATCTGAAATGGAGAGCATTTCAGACAGAAGGAAATTAAGTATAAAGGCCCTTAAATGGGAAAATATCTGATATATTCAAGGATCAGAAAGAAAGCTACTGAAACTAGACTGTAGTAAGCAAAAAGAAGCATAAAAGCAGATGAAGAGGTAGTCAGGAACACAGTCGCATAGGATCTTATAAGCTCTGGTAAGAAGTTCAAATTTATTCTAATTGCAGAAGGAAAGTGTTCTAAGCAGCACAATGGTATGATCTGTTTTGGACTTGGAGATGAACATCCTGGTCACTGTATGGGGAATAGACTGTGGGCGGCATAGAGAAAAGCAGGAAAATTTGTTAGACAGCTAATTGCAATAATTTATTTTTTTAAAGATTTTATTTATTTATTTCACAGCGGGAGAGAGATCACAAGGAGGCAGAGAGGCAGGCAGAGAGAGAGAGGGGGAAGCAGGCTCCCTGCCAAGTAGAGAGCCCGATGCGGGCCTCGATCCCAGGACCCTGAGATCATGACCTGGGCCGAAAGCAGAGGCTTTAACCCACTGAGCCACCCAGGCGCCCCTAATTGCAATAATTTAAGCAAGAGGTAGTTATGGGTTAGGTCATCAGTTTTAGTAGTGGAGATAGTGAAAAGTATTTGGATATGGGATTTGTTTTGAAGGACTTATTAATGGAGTTGGTGTGAGTTGGGAAGAGTTATGGTATGGAGTGGGTAGGCAGGGAATAAAAAGTCCTTTGGTTTGGGCCTGAATAACTGGATGGTGACAGTTACTGAGGTGAGAGAGACTGGAGGAGGAACAAGTTTTTTTGTTGTTGTTTTTGTTTTATTCTTTGCCCCAGGGGTACAGGTCTGTGAATCATCAGGCTTACATCTTTCACAGCATTCCCAAAGCACAAACCCTCCCCAATGTCCATAACCCATCCACCCTATCCCTACCCTCCCACCCCCCAGTAACCCTCATTTTGTTTTGTGAGATTAGGAGTCTCTTATGCTTGGTCTCCTTCCCCATCCCATCTTGTTTCATTATTTTTCCCTCCCTACCCCCCACGATCCTCCATCAGCAGATGAATGGATAAAGAAGATATGGTATTTATATACAATGGAATACTGTGGAGGAGGAAAAGTTTAATGAGTGTTGGGAAGAAGTAAGAAACATATAGCTTGCTTTTGTACATGTAAAGTTTGAGACATTCATTGGGAAGCTACATGCTGATGTTTAGTAAGAAATTATAGCTGAGGGGTGCCTGAGTGGCTCAGTTGGTTAAGCATTTGACTCTTGATTTTGACTCTGGTCATAATCTCAGGGTTGTGAGATCAAGCCCCATGTCAGGTTCTGTGCTCAGCATGGAACCTGAATAAGATTCTCCCTCCCCCTCTCCCTCTGCCCCTCCACCTCTCTCTCTCCTTCTGCCTCTCTCTTTCTTACAAAAAAATAAAAGAAAAAAAGAAATTATAGCTGAGTCTAAATTTCAGAAAATAATTCAATATTAAATATATAAATTTTGGAGTCACCCTCTGTGAGTTAAAGCTTTGAGACTAGATTAAATATCAAAGGGGTTAAATGTAGATGGCTAAGAGGAGAGGTCCTTGGACTGAGCTCAGGATTTAAAGATAGGACAGATAAGGAACAGCCAGAAAAATAAACTGAGAAGTGACCAGTGTGGCAGGAGGAAAATGAAAAGAGTGGTGTCCCACAGCCCAAGTGAAGAAACCGATTCAAGAAAAAGGGAGTAGTCAACAGTGTCAAATGTTGGTGAGACAGTAATTCCGAGAATTGACTATTGATTTTAGCAACATAGAGGTCACTGGTAACCTTGACAATAAAATGTTGGAGACAAAAGCTTGAGTGGATTGTTTCATGAAAGAATGGGAAGTGAAGAAGTGAAGACAGTAAGTCTTTTTAGGCATTTAGCTGTGAAGGATAAAGAAAAGTGGAGTATTAGCTGGAAGGTAACTGGGATCAAGAAAGGGATATTTTCTTTTAAATAATGTATATTAGTTATCCGACTGCTAATGGGCTAACCCAGTAGTGAGGGGAAAATTGATGGTTTAGAAAAGAAGGGATAATTTTACCAGCACTTTCTTTGGGGAGGTCAGAGCAGATGTGGGGGATTGAACTTTGATTTTTTAAAAAAAGGATAATTTATATATATTAAGAAGAGGTAAGACAAAGTACATTGGTGATATAGTAATGGAAAGATGAAGATGTTCTCAGTGCTTCTCTTTTTTAACCAAATGCAAGGGAAGCCATCAGCTGAGAGTGAGAGGAGAAAGCAGGTATAAAAGAGGGGAAAAAAGGCAGTAAGAGATGTAGGAGGGGCCATATGAGAGAGTGGTGTCATGGAAACCAAGGGCAGGAGGAAGATGTCAAGAAGGAGCAGGACATTGATCAATACTGTTAAATGTTCCTGCATTTAAGTTGTATGAATATTGAAAAGAGGCTCTTCAGTTTGCTAATTAGGTTGTTGGTTGACGTTGGCAGAAGAGGCTTCATTAAAACAATTTCAGTGAAAGTTAAATGGGAGGTAAGGAACTGCATATGAACACAATAACCTTTAGAAAAGGAGGTAGGGTATAAGTTGAAGAGAAGGATTTATTTGTCTCCTTTATTAGACTGCAGATTCCTTGAGGAAGAAGAATATGTCAGACTCACGTGGTTTACCTAGTGACTTGTACAGGGTATGACACTGCTAATTTCCAATAAAAGTTGGGTATGTGAGTAAATAAATGAATTCTACACTCAGAGTCATCAAGATGTTCTTTTGAGAAATTGGATCTGTTCTATCCCCAAAACATATAGTTGGAGAAAAAAATAGCTAAAGAGGTTCTTCTGTACCCTAGAGGAATAGAAGAATGGAAATGACAAAGAAGGTAGTTCAAATGTTAATCTGTGGTCTCTGGACACTCACACCACTACCCAGTGTATAGGCAGAAATCTGGAAGATCTGATCCCAGAACTGTAAGAAATTACTGACCTTCCTCGACTTATGATGGAGCTATGTCTTGATAAACCCATCATAAGTTGAAAATATTCTAAGTTGAAAATGCATTTGATAAACCTAACCTACCAAACATCATAGTTTAGCCCACCCTACCTTAAACATGCTCAGAACACTTGCATTAGCCTACAGATGAGGAAAAATATCTAACACAAAGCCCATTTTATAATAAAGTATTGAATAACTTATAATTTATTGAATACTGTATTAAAAGTGAAAAAACAAAATAGTTTTATGGGTACAGAATGGTTGTAAGTGTATTGGTTTAACACCCTCATGATTTCATGGCTGACTGGGAACTGCTGTTCATTTCCACTGCCCAGCATCATGAAGAGTATCGTTCTGTATATCACTAACCCAGGAAAAGATGAAAACTAAAAATTCAGAGTATACAGAGTATGTATTTTGTTCATGCCATCAAAAATTCAAAAAATCATAAGTTAAACCATTGTAAGTTGGGAACCATCTGTAGATGGCATTCTCTGCACATAGAAGGAAATACTGAGGTGGCTACATGTTGTGGTGGGATTGCAGTTTCCTCTGCCAAAGTTATCTTGAGTCACCCAACTGACTCTTAGAGACGGAAGGGAATTGGGTATGATACCCATGTAGCTATATTTGAAGGGTATAAATCCAATAACAAATGAAGATTTCATATACTGGGAATCAGGGTAGATGAGAACATAATTAGATGAAATCAAGACAAGGGTTTTTTAGGCTGACTATCAGAGAAACCATCTTGACACTGAAAATTACTGGATTGTGGGCTAAACTTTGAGAGGAAATAGTGGAAACCCTGCCACTGAGTCATTTATAATTATTTACAATTAGGCAGGACAATGTAGTTGAGAAATAATGTGGAATAATACTTAGTTCCCAAAGGGATGGACTGGATATGACCTAACTGCTTTTTCCTACACTAATTTGGTTGATTGTGTCAGAGAAAAGCCTGGTTGAACATTTTGTTTTCCCCCTGTTGAGTGAATCATACTTGCATTGACCACAAGGATATAAATTTGAGAATGCCCATTGATTAGGCAGATGACAGAATGTGGAATGAGAGGCCAACAGATTGAAGAAGACTCAAACTAACCTGAAAGTTGAAGGATTGTTCAGAAACAAGTAAAGCTCCCTAAAAATAAGACCTTGTGTGGTTCGCCATTGATTTCAGGACATGACTCCAATGCCTAGATTATAGTACTTGATGAACAAACAGCTGATTAATGAATGAATGACACTTTAGGAAGAAAACTTAGAACACCAATATAATCCAAGCAGTGGACTGACAAGTTAAACATGTTCCCTAATACCTGAGTCAGTTTTCTCACCTTTTCCATAGGTTCTTCTGGGGATTAAAAGAGAGCATATAGATATGATACTTGAGATTTAACATCTTAAGAAGTATATTACCTGTCTTTTCCCTTTATTTTTCCAGATTTAATCTCTATAGACAAGTCAGACTTTCTGTTTAGGTTTAACAACAATGGGAAATTTTTCTATTGGGAAAAAATTATGCCTTTTCTCTTAAAATAATAATACATATTAATGTTAAAACAGCTGAGGTCAACAGTAACTAACACCGCAGGCCAATTTTAGAGCAATTTTTAAAAACTACAAACAGCTAAGACCTTACCAGGTATGATACGCTTTCACTTGGCTTTTTATCAAGTCACCCCAAATCTTAATGCAAACAAAATAAAAAACCTCTTTGGCACATGTTCTCATCCTTGGGATTCACTCAGTATCCAAAACACCCAGTCTGCCTCTCTCAGAGATTAACTGTAATTCACACTATGTTGGCTACAGATAAGCTGTTTCCCCAGCCTCAGCCATTGGAGCTAACCAGTGGGAAACTCCAAATTTACTTTTTCAACCTCCTTGCTTCCAGATTTCCTTCTATCATTTTTTGTCCTTCCACACCAGACAGAATTTAAGGGAAAAGATTAGATTCATTAAAGAAATAAAAATCTCTTTTCTCTCTTTAAGCAGGAGATATTTTCTCTTTTTCTCTTTATATTTCTTTTCTTCCTTCCACTTTGCTGCTTTTTAAACTGGAGTTAAGAGACACCAGTTTAATTTGAACACAATAACTGGACTTAATTAATATCCCGAGGTAGTTTACCTCCTTTAGCAACACTGTCTGACACTTTTTTCTCTGAAATGTTTTCTTCAAGGGCTTTTTTGAACAATACTTAAACACAGTTTTTGATCAGAGAGTTGAAGCAATCCTATCATAATGGCTAAAGATGGGTACGGAGAGTTTAGTGAGCAATTCAGGAAGTGCTATAAAATGATTAATGGAGGGCGCCTGGGTGGCTCAGTGGGTTAAAGCCGCTGCCTTCGGCTCAGGTCATGATCCCAGGGTCCTGGGATCGAGGCCCACATCAGGCTCTCTGCTCAGCAGGGAGCCTGCTTCCTCCTCTCTCCTCTCTGCCTGCCTCTCTGCCTACTTGTAATCTCTCTCTCTCTGTGTCAAATGAATAAATAAAAAAAATCTTTAAAAAAATGATTAATGGATAGAAATGTCATCCAAGTGAATGCTTTGTAAAAGAATCAAGATTATTCAATCCAGAGAAGAAAGTTTTCAGCCCCTTAGAAATAGCCACTTGCCCTGGATGGTTTAAAAAACAAAAACAAAAATGCCAATTTAATTTATTTCACAACAAATGTAATATTCATGGAGGATTTTTGTATTGCAAAGTAAATAAGTTGTGTGTTGGATTCTTTATATATTTGTTTTACAAGACAGGAAGTAATGACTTAATAATTGCTTTTAAGTACTGAAATAATTCTCTAGAAAAAAAAGACCTGCTTTTCTACAGTACCATAATTGAATCCCATTGTCATCCCTATCCATCCCTTTTTCGCTGTCAACCCTAAGATTTCTCATCAGCCACTTCATTTTCACTTTCTTGAAAAACCTACATTACCATGCTGTCCATACCAAAAAACACATTCTGTGATATTCGCAGCAGGATGTCTGTTGTTTTTCCCCCCATTAAGGACAGCACAAAAAGAAATGGCATCATTGTAGCAAGGGGTATTTTAGCTAGGTCTTCTAGAGACCTCTAAATCACTTTCTGTAGTCAGTGATAATTTACCAAAGAAAGCTATGGAATTTTCTTTACTGACCTCAGCAGATCCTTACCTCCCCAGAGATGCCATGCCAAGACTGAAGAGGCAAAGTGAGTTGGCAGCAATCGCTGAGAAATGGATGAACCTACAAAATTTTCATCCCTTTATTTTATTCAAGCCAGAGTTCTCTAAATGTTAATGCATTGAGGGGAATCTAAACTACTTTTGTGAAGACTGAATGGCAAGCAGTCAAAAAAAGAACATTGGACTTTGCTCCATTAATTTCTTTTTGTCCCTCAAACATACACACACACCCAGCTTCTCAGTCTGTCCCTTCAATATGCAACATAATTTATTGCCATGGCTTCAACTACCTGAATACTGATGCCTCTCACAATTACATCTCTAGTCCAGAACTATCTTCTGAATTCCAACCTCATATTTCCAGTTGTTCAAAGGACATTTTGTCTAGAAACACAGCTTCTCAACGTCAACATGCCTTTATATGTCCCCCCGTTCCAAAAATAAGAACCCCCTTTCTTTTCTGTTCCCAACCTCATTGAGTAGTCCTAGTTCCCTAAAGTAGGACTTAGAGAAGCACCTTGATCCCTCCTTTATCTTAGCTACCCATTTCATTTTTATCTAATCAGTTAGCAAATCCTTTTGAATCTACCTCAAATATGCCTTCTTTCATATCTCATGACTTTTAGCCTCCTTGAACATCTTAACCATTTCCTGAACACACAGTATCCTTTCACAGTTCATTGCCTTACAGATACTGATCTCTCTGCTTGGAATTGGTTCCATTCCTTCTTTACCTGGTAAGACCCTACTCAGTGATAAAGTGTCTCACTGTATATTACAGGCAATTCCTCATTCCCCTAAGACAGCTCATGGGTCTCTCCTCTGACTTACCATATCTCATCATAACTATCAGTTTAGGTATCTCTTTTTCCTGCTAAACAATGAACTTGTTGAAGGCTGGGACAGCCACATAATCATTTTAAAAGTTACAGCACCTACATGTAATAGTCTGTGGTAACAGTTAATAAAGAATGAATGATTCACCCCAAATCCAATTTACCAATGTTTCTTTCAATGGATCATGTTTTTGGTGTCAAGTTTAAGAGTTATTTGCACAATCCTAGATTCTCAAGATTTTCTCCTATTTTTTTCTAAAACGTGTAGTTTTATGTTACATAGATCCATGATCCATTTTGAGTATTTTTGTGTATGAGACCTTTATTGAGGTTCAATTTTAAGCCAGTAGTTGTCTATTGTTACAGCACCATTTGTTGAAAAGGCTATCTTTCCTCCATTGAATTGGTTTTGCAACTTTATCAGAAATAAATTGAGCATATCTGTTTGGGTCTATTTATAGAATTTCTATTTTGTTCCTAGTTCCTCCTCCACCTTTCTAGAATATTTGTGTCAATACATGCAAGAAATCTTGATGAGATTTTGATAGGAATTGCATTAAATCTGTTTATGAATTTGGGGAGAATTGACATCTTTATTATGTTGAGTCTTCCAATCCATGAACACAGTGTGTCTCTCTATTTAGATCTTTGATTTATTTCATCAGCTTTGTAGTTTTCAGCATACACATGTTCCTTTAGATTTACAACTAAGTAATTAATCTACTTTGTAACAATTGTAAATGTTAGTTTTAAAAATTATTTTCCATATGTTTATTGTTAGTGTATAGAAAGTGTTTTTTGTGTCTTGATCTTGTATGCTTCAAATTTGCTGAATTTATGAGCTCCTGGAGTTTCTTTTGTTCATTTGTTTTTGTTTTTAGATTCCTTGAGATTTTCTATATATGTCATCTGCAAATAGGGACAATTTTATTTCTTCCTTTCCAATCTGAATGGTTTTTATTGCTTTTACTTACTTATAATGCTGGCTATAAATTCCAGTGCTGTGTTGAATAAGAGCATGCGAAGAGATATCATTTACTTGTTTCTGATTTTAGGGGAAAAGCATTCAGTCTTTCATTATTAAGTATGATGTTAGCAGTAAGATTTTTGTAGATGCTCTTTATCAAGTTGATGGAGTTCTCCTTTATTCCATGTATGCTGAGAGTTGTTATCATGACAGGACATTGGATTTTATCAAATTATTTTTCTGCATCACTGGATGATTATATGAGTTTTCTTCTTTAGCCTGTTGATATGATATTACATTGACTGATTTTTGAAAGAACGAGTTTTACATCACAGGAATAAACCCCACTTGGCCACATTATATAACTCTTTTTATTTATTGCCAAATTCTATTTATTTTGTTAAGGATTTTTAAATTAAATGTACCATTATTCATCAGGTCTGTATTTCATATTTTATACTATCTTTTTCTGGTTCTTACATCAAGGTAACACTAGCTTCATAAAATTAATTGAGAAGCGTTCCTTCCTTTTTGATTTTCTGGAGGATATTGTGTAGAATGGGTGCTAATTCTTTAAGTATTTGGAAGAATTCTCCAGGAAAACCATTTGGCCATAGGATTTCTTTTGCAATAATTTTCAATTTATGAATTAAATTTCCCTAATAATTCTAGGAGTATTCAAATGATCTATTTCATATTGAGTAAGCTGTGGTAGTTTGTAGTTTTCAAGGAGTTGGTCCAGTTCATCTAAATTGTCAAATTTATGTATATAAAATTATTCATAAGCTTCCCTTATTGTCTTTTTGATATCCACAAAGTCTATAGTGATACCCCCTGTTTCATTCCTGGTATTGGTAATTTATATGTTCTCTCTTTTTTTCTTTGTCCATCTTGTTAGGGGGGTTTTCAATTTTATTAGCTTTTTCTAATAATCAGCTTTATTCCCACTGGTTTTCTCTATTTTTTGTCAATCGTACAATTTTTGCTTTTATCTTTACTGTATCATGCCTTCATTCTTTGGTTTTCTTTCACACTTCTTTTTCTTGCTTTTTGCCATGGGAGATTAGATTATTGATTTGAGCCTTTTTTCTTTTCAAATACAAGCACTTAGGACTATAAATTTTCCTCAACACTGTTTTAGCTCTATCTCACAAATTTTGATATGTTGTGTTTTCACTTTCATTTAATGTAGTTCATGATTTCTCTAGAGAGTGCCTCTTTGATCCATGCATTACTTAGAACTATGTTGTTTAGTTTCCACTTGTTTTCTATTATTCTAGTTTGATTTCATTGTGTTCAGAGAATATACTTTGTATGACTTCAGTTCTTTTAAAATCTGTTTGGGTTTGTTTTATGGGCCAGGATATAGTCTATCATGGCATATGTTCCATGAGCTCTTGATTATAATATGTATCTTACTGTAGTTAGGTAAGGTATTCTATAATTGTAGATTAGATCTTCTTGGTTGATGGTAATGATGAATTCTTCTATATCCTTGTTTGTTTTCTGTCTAGTTATTCTTTTAACTATTAAGAAAGGAGTGTTGAAATCTCCAAGTATAATTGTGGACTTGTTTATTTCTCCTTCCACTCCTATCAGTTTTTGTTCATGTATTTTGCAGTTCTTTTGTTGATACCCACAAATTTAGGATTGTTATGTCATCTTGGTGGATTGACCCTTTCATCATTTTTGCAGTGTTGCTCTCTTTCTCCAGTAGTTTTCCTCATTCTGAAGCCTGCATTATCTGCTATTAAATAGTCATTCCTTCCTTGTTTTGATTAATATTTACATGGTATGTTTTCTCATCCCTTTACTTTCAGTCTTCCTTTATTGTTTTATTTGAAGTGAATTTCTTTCCACAGTATATAGTTGGGTCATGTGTTCTTATGCCTTATGCCAGTCTCTCTAAATTGATGTATCTAGACCATTTATATTTAATGCAATTATAGATATGGTAGGACTTAAATCTAACATTTTATTTTGTTTTCTCTATGCATTTTTTGTCTTTCATTTCTCTGTTTTCTTTTTTGCATGCCTTACTATGAGTTAAACACTGATTAGAATTCAACATTTATTTATGTATTTTTTTAGGTATATCTCTTCATATTGATTTTTTAGTGGTAACTATAGGTATTACATAATACATATACATAAACTATCTTGGTCTATTGGTATTGTCATTTTTTCAGTTTGGGTTAAGTACTGAAAATTTATCTTCCTTTAGATCCATTTATTCTCCCTCATTTGTAATAAAACTGCCTTTAATATTTACTCTATATACAGTTAAATTCACATCAGACACTGTTATAATGTTTGTTTCCACCATAAAACAATTTAGAAAACTGAAGAGAAAGAAGTCGTGTGTGTGTGTGTGTGTGTGTGTGTGTGTGTATTTTTTCCAAGTTGTTTCTTCCTTTCAGATATTCCAGGATTCCTTATTTTGTCATTTCCTTTTTAGAGAACTTCCTTTAGCCATTCTTTTACAATAAGTCTGCCAATGATTAATATCTTAGTTTCCTTCGCTTGAGAATGTCTTTATTTCCCCCTTTCATTTCTGAAGGATATTTTCCCTGGATATGACATTTGGGGTTGATAGTTCCTTTCTTCTAGCAGTTGAAAAATATTGTGCCACTTTCTTCTGCTTGCATTGGTTCACAATTAGAAATCAGATGTCTTTCAAATTACCTTTCCTATAGAGGAAAGGCAGCCCCTCTCTCTCTCTCTCTCTCTCTCTCTCTCTCTCTCTCTCTCTCTCTGCTTTCAAGACTGTGTGTTTAGCTTTCAGACATTTGGCTAAGACATGTCTTGGTATTGAACTTTAAGTTTATCTTATTTGAGTTTGCTTAGCTTGTTGAATTTGCAGGTTTGTATCTTTTGCCAAAGTTGAGAAGTTTTCAGGCATTATTTGTTCAAGCTCTTTTTTTAGTCCTACTTTCCTCTCTCCTTCTGGGATACCAGTGCCATTAATGTTATATCTGTCATTATAGTCCCACAGGTTTCTGGGTCTCTTTTCATTTTTTCAGTCTAATTTCTTTCTATATTTCTTATTGGGTAATTTATATTGTTCTATCTTTAAGTTCACTGATTCTTATGTCCCTTCCATTTTGCTGTTGAGATTATTCATTTAGGTTTTTTATATTGTATTTTAAGCTCTAAAATTCCATTTGATTCTTCTTTATATCTTCTATTTCTTTGCCAAGACTTGCTATTTCTTTTCTTAGAATTTATATTTTTTCATTTGTTTCATGTATGTCTGTAGTTGCTCATTGAAATGTTTTTTATAATGGCTCCTTTGTCACATGGTTCTAACATTTCTATCATCTTGATATTGGTCTCCGTTGAATATCTTTTTTTCTTATAGTTTGAGATCTTCCTCGTTCTTATGACAAGTCATTTTCAATGGAAATAGAGAAATTTTGAGTATTATGAAATTTGGAACCATATTTAAAATTTCTATTTTCCAGCTTTCTCCAGCACCACTCTGGCAGGGGAAAGGGGTTGCTGCCTCAGTACTGCCACATGGAGGTAGAAGTCCAGGTTCCCTATTTGGCATTTATTAATATCTGAGAAGGGAGGTTCCTTTGTAATGTCAATCCCCACTGATACTTCCTTTTCTGGGAGAGGTAGGGTGCCTCCTTGCTGTACATCCTATGCCTCTACTGCTGAGCAGTGGTAAAAGTTCTGACTCTCCATAGGCTTCCTCTGACACCACCTCAGTATGGAGAGGGAGTGGTCCTTTGTTACCACGAGGTGGGGGTACATGACCATGCTCCCAATATGGTCTCTGTTGACATTGTGGATAGTGAAGGTCTTGTTACCACCCATCATGGATGAAAGTCTTGTCTCCATATTCAGCCTTTTCTGCTATCATCTTGGCCATGGTGATGTCAGAAAAGACATTATAGCCTGGCCAGGGTAGAAGTCTAGGCTCTCCCCTCAGCCTTTGTTGATGTGAATGGAGATGACTTCACAGTTTTCCTGTGGTGTTTGGCTAGAGTGAAGCAGTTATTGTCTAAAATTTTTCTGTCTTGCTAGGCCACCCCTTTCCTGGTTCTCAGGATAGAAAGAGCAAACTTCCATTTGGGACTTATTTTGTCTGTGCTCATTAGCATTTCCAGGTTGTTGCTTCTCAGCTGCAAACCTGGGCCACGTAAGCAAAAAAAATAAAAGGTGGGGGGAGAGAACATTATCACTGTATCCCTAGAAATCTGCCTTCTTAATGTAATAGAAATCTTCTTCACTACATTAAGACTCTTCTAATTGGATCGTTTATTTTTCATTCTTGAGTTTTAAATCTTCTTTACATTCTAGATATTAGTCCTTTGTCATACATGTGTTTTACAGATATTTTCTCCTAATGAGTGGTATTAAAGGAAACCATATGAGAGTCTTCTTATGCTTGTTTACATGTAATATCCAAGGTTTTTAGTTGTACTTAGTGGGAGGAATAGGGAAAAATTTATCTACTTCATTTCCACAGAAACATAAGTCTCAATTGTGTTATAATCCCTCATCTTGAGATTCATAAGCCTTACTTCCTATATATTTAATAAGTTAAAAATTAAATAAATGTTTAACTTGAATAAATGTCTTTACTAAAAATCAAATGTCTTACAAAAATGAATCTAGACACAAACTTTATGCTTTCATAAAAATTAACTCAAAATGGATCACAGACCTAAATGTAAAATGTAAAACTATATAACTCCTAAAAGATAACATAGGAGTAAATTTAAATGACTTGGGTGTGATGATAACTTATTAGATACAACACTAAAGGCATGATTCCTGAAAGAAATTATTGATAAGATAAACTTAATTAAAATTAAAAATTTCTGCTCTGTAAAAGACATTGGCAAGACAATGAGGAGATAAGTCACAGACTAGAAGAAAATATTTCCAAAAGATATATTTGATAAAGGACTGTGATTCAAAATATGCTGGGTATTATATGCAACCAATTAATCACTAAATTCTGCCCCTGAAACTAATAATACAGTACGTGTTAACTGAATTGAATTTAAATAAAGAATATAAAACTACATATACAAGGAATTCTTAAAGTACAACAATAAAAAAACCTGATTAAAAAATGGGCCAAAGACTTGAACAGACAACTCGCCAAAGAAAATATACAGATGGCAAATAAGCATATGAAAAGATGCTTCATGTCATATGTCATCAGGGAAATGCAAATTAAAACAACAATGAGATATAACTACACACTTATTACAACAACCAAAATCTGGAACACTGACAATACCAAGCTCTGGCAAGGATGTGGAGAAACAGGAACTCATTCATTGCTGGTGGGAAAGCAAAATGGTACAGCCATTTTGAAAGACAGTTTGGTGGTTTCTTATAAAACTAAATATACTCTTACTATGTGATCCAGCAATTGCACTCCTTGGTATTTACCCAAAGGAGTTGAAAACCTGTTTCCATACAAAAACATGCACATGGATGTTTTTAGCAGCTTTATTTATATTTTCCCAAATCTGGAAGCAACCAAGATGTTCTTCAGTAGGTAAATGGATAAATAAACCATGGTACATCCTGACAATGGAATATTATTTAGCATTAAGTAGAAATGAGCTATCAAGCCATGAACCTTAAATGCATATTACTAAATGAAAGAAGCTGATCTGAAAAGTCTACATACTCTATGATTCCAACTATATGACATTCTGGAAAAGGCAAAACTATGGAGACAGTAAATAGATCAATGGTTGCCAGGCATTAGGGAGGAAGGAGGGAGGGATGAAAAGGCAGGGCACAGAGGATTTTTAGGGGAGAGAAACTATTCTGTAGGATACTCTGATGTTGGATACATGGCATTACACATTTCTCCAGACCCATAGGAAGTACCAGACCAAGAGTGAACTCTAACTGTGGACTTTGGTTGATTATGATGTATCTATGTAAGTTCATCAGTTGTAAATAATGTACTTACTCTGGTGGGGGATGTAGTTAATGGGGGAGGTTATGCATGTGTGAGGGCAGGGGATATATGGGAAATCTCTATAATTTCCTCTCAATTTTACTGTAAACCTAAAGCTGTACCTCACCAAAATATTCTTCTTAAAAAATCTAATTAAAAACAGCTAAACTAAGCAAACCTTAAGTACCAAAGGTGTTTCCTTAGCTGATGAAAGAAATTTATGAATCCTAAAGATGGTCAGTATGTTTTACCAGTTCTTATTACTTAACAGCTTCTTCAAGACCTAGTCTTAAACTTAGGTCCTGATGAGTATGCCAAACCTGGATCTTAGTGCAAGTGTCAAAATCCCTTCTGGGGATTTTTCTCTGAAATGCCAGCTTTCTGGACTTCAGGCCAGTTTCTATTTTGAGTGAAAGCTCCAATCTAGCAAGAGTGCATTGATTGCTTTCCAACTAATCAAAGGGAAAGCATTGGTTGGCCATTCTAGCATCCTTGTTCAGCTAAAAATGATTATGTCTCAGCTTCTAATGCAAGATACATTCTTCCTTTTTCCCCCTGTAATGAGGGTGCAGAATATCCTTCAATTTTGTTAAGTATAAAGTTAATGTATGCCTTTGAATAGTCTTTGAGAAGTTATATAGTGTAGGTTTTCTCCCTAAGGGAAAGAGCAGAACATCACCTGCCCTTCTCTTTTTCCCTGTCATAAAGTTTGTTTGACTTAAATTTACACACAGTAGAAGTTACTTACCTGAAGTTGTCCCTCTTTCCACTTCAGGAATAGATTTCTTAAAGTACCCATAGCCCTTCCAACAGAATGGAACATTTTGAATAAAAATTAAAAAGTAGTTTTGGTGCATGAATTTTGTATGAGATTAGGAAATTTTTCTCTTATGGTATCCTTCCTCCTCTCCCTCTGTGTGTGTGTGTGTGTGTGTGTGTGTGTGTGATTCTTTGCTACTCTGTACTTCTTGGGAGAAGCATGGTGCTTAATAAAGGAAAGTTTAAGGATGAGTGGGGAGTATGGCTGATCTCTTACATGTGATTCAGGATCACTATTATGATGAATATCTCAAAAGAGGAAGAATTGCTAGGAAGTCCTTTTCATGCCACAGTAAAAAGAATTTCTTCTCCCCTCCCAATTTCTTATCAGGGTAATCACTTGCAGTGGTCATTGGTTTGCCACAGCTGGACAGGGAACTTTGCTCTGTGTTGATTGTGTATTATACCCCAGGATCTGAACAGCTTGCTTGCCCCGAGACCTTGTGTGATCATGAGAATATAATAGTGATAGCACCTTACATTCTCACCACAGTTCTACAAAGTAGGTATCATGTGAAGAAGCCAAGGCTTAGGATGGACATGCCAGTTGTCTAAAGCCAAATAGCTAATAAACTTCAAAGCTAGAACTCAAATCCAGTCTCTGTATGTGACTCCAGAACCCACCTATTTTCCTGGTATCAACACTGCTGAGTTTTGGTGAATTCTACTCACTGGGACTTGTATGATTCCATAGTTTTCTAAGATAGTGCTGTATCAGTCCTCTACCCAATAGTTGGTTTGAAAATATTAATACCAGTAAGAAATGAACTGAGTTCTCCTTAGGAATTTGGAGTCAGGTGAAAAAGCTCCACCAAGGTGCCTCCCCACCTAAGTTTGAAGAGGTTCAGTCAGAACCGTGTTTCCTTTCAGATGTAATAGACACTCTGTAAATGTCAGTTCTGTCCCTCTATCCCAGCACTTACTATGGGTCAGATACAGTGCTAGAAGCTCTCAAGTACATCATGTCATTTAATCATGATGGCTTTCTTATGAGGTATTGGGATGAATATATTCCCATATTACAGATGAAGAGATTGAGGTACAAAGAAATGAGGTAACTGGCACATCTACTACCTTATAACCCAGTCTGTCTGACTGTATATCATTTGCTCTCTAATCACCTCAGTTGGTTCCTGCCTACCTACCTATTTGGCTTCTGTCTCAGTAATATCTTCAGAGGCTTTAAATTGAATATTTCAGTTCAGATCTTCAAGAAATCCTTGTATGACTTTAAAAATCTTTAGGCTGTGCACACTTTCTTCCTTTCCTCACCCTGTATTATCCTCAGTTGTAACTTTGCATCCCACTGGAGCCCAGAGCAAAATCAAGTGTAAATTGGTCTAAGAGGATAATTGAGTCTTTCTCAGTCACCTGGACTTTAGCTTTGCCTTGACCTGGGATGCTTGCTAGTCTCAATGGAAGAATAAAATGAGTTAATTATCTCTTAGGTAGGGTGAGAGTTAAAGTTTTAGGTTTGGGTCTGTGCAACTGAACTGATGATTGTTGGCTTCTTGCATTAAGACATCCAATAGCTCTCTGGTGGGTGAAGGTATCTTCTTTTCTGACCTGAAGCTGGGTCAGTCTCAGTCACCAGGAAAATGTTGTCATTTGTGTTCTGCATTCCTCCTGTTTCTTTGGGATGTGTTATGTTTAATAAGGCATGCACTAGGAGATACTGAAAAAAGAGGTTTTAATCTAGTCTTTTTCTCCCAATAGGTTTAAGTTGCCCCCAAAGTGTGTGTTTGTGTGTGTATATGAGTGTGTTTTAGACTAAGTATCACTGAAGAAGTCAGTACCTCATTATGTGTAGGTTATTGTATTTGTGGAACAAAATCTCCCTTAAGTGATATATCTACTATGTGTCATAAAAATTAATTTACTTTATGTGTGTGTGTTTTCATTTCAGGCATCTTTAATAGGGAAATATATTCTGGTAGATTAGTTTACAGTGTTTCTAAATAATAAATCATAAACACCAATAAAAGAAAACATCTAAAATGTGCATATTTGCCAGTCGATTATATGTCGATTAACCTTATGTGCTTTTGTAATAATTCTTATGATTGTCATTTTCCCTTGCTGTCAAACAACAATTCATTTTTGGAACATAAGATGCATAATTATGAATGTTAATACAGCACCCTGCTGCATTTCATCCCCCTTTGCATTATGGCACATATTTACTTTAGAGACACAATGGTACTTTCTCTCATTATTCATAGTAACTGTAGTTAGACACTAAACTCGAGATATAAATATACTCATTATTTACCTATTTTGTTAATTAGAATTTTTCTTACACCAATACTCTAGAAGAATAATGTTTATAATTCAAATAAGAACCATGGGACCCTGTTTTTAAAATAAAAATGGAAATAAAGGAATCTGGTATAAAGAATAGAGCAATGGATTTGGGGGTTTTAAGTGTAGACTCTGAGTACTGAGTGGAAATCGTGGAAATACTAGGCAAGCCTCTAACCATCTCATGATGATTCATAATCCAAGGCTGTACTTCCCACCTGACAGGGATTAAATAGGTACCTCATGATAAAATGCCTAGAACAATACCTGATACCAAGTATATCACCAGTGAATGTGTACTGTTTTTAATATGGCACTTGAAAATTAAAAAGTAATAGGCATTTTCTAAACATTAATTCATCAAATATCTCTTTAAATAGCAAGTTCCCATGGTACACTGTCATTGATTCAATAAATATTTCTGAGTGTGAGTGCTTAGCATGTACATAGCAATATGTTAAACAATGTGGTGGCAATCATAGCAGAAGTATGCTCTAGGTCTGAACCCTAGTGGAGGGAGATGAAACATATATAGGTAAAATGGTTGAGCAAGGAAATATATGATTGTCAAGATGAGTGATACCAGCAGCAAGCAATTATGAAAACTGGAAGAAGAACATCACAAGAAGCTTGCAAAAAAATTTTAAAAAGAGGGATGTCGGCTGAATTCCTGAATGATACGTGGGAAGGCATAAAGAGGATGGAGAGAAACATAGGTTTGGAGACTATTAAGGAAGCCCATCCAACTTAAGATTTATGTAGAGAATCAGTAAGAGGAAAATTTAAATAATCTATAGAAAGTCCAGAAAAGCAAACTTTACCCAATAGGCAGTAGGAAGCTACTGCAGGATTGTGAGTAGGTGAATAAGAATGAAATTGGTGTTTGTGGGAAATTGGTGTGGGTTGGACTGGATGTAAGGTGACCATGTGGTGTGATTGTTTATATAGAGTAGACTGGAAGAGTTAATGGGGGAGATATTTCAAAGCCAGGACTTGTTGACTGATTCAGTACACAGGCTAAAGAAGAGGAGATGTAAATGGTAGTTACAAGGTTTGAGCCAGTCAGACTTTTAAAGATGTAAAGCAAACAAATAAGATTTTTTAAAAGCTAAAGTAGGAAGAGTTAGGCTTGATGTTAGTGTTTGGTTTTTCTTTGGTTTTCCCTTCAGTTTGAGGTAAGTTTGATGAGATAGGTAGAGATTCATCTGGCAGTTGTAGCGCATAGGTAGAACTGGTGTGGTGCTGGGCGCCTGGGTGGCTCAGTGGGTTAAGCCTCTGCCTTTGGTTCAGGTCATGATCTCAGGGTCCTGGGATCAAGCCCCGCATCAGGCTCTCTGCTCAGTGGGGAGCCTGCTTCCCCCTCTCTCTCTGCCTACTGTGATCTCTCTCTCTCTCTCTCTCTCTCTCTCTCTCTCTCTCTCTCTCTCTCTGTCAAATAAATAAATAAATTATTTTTAAAAAAAAGAACTGGTGTGGTGCTTAGGAGAGAGATCGGTACCAAAGATTGTTCTAGACCCATAGAATCTCTATTCCTAATCTAAACTAGTCTCAGTGGATGCCTGGGAGGCTCAGTCAGTTAAGCGTCTTATCTTTGGCTCAGGTCATGATTCCTAGGGTCCTGGGATGTAGTCCCACATCGGACTCCTTGCTCAGTGGGGAGCCTGCTTCTCCCTCTGCCTGCCACTCCCCCAGCTTGTGCTCTCTCACTCTCTCTGTCAAATAAATAAGTAAAATCTTTAAAAAAATAAACCAATCTCAATTACACATAAGTATCTTTAGGTAGTCACTTCCTCCTAAAAACATCATCTGCCCTTGACCTTCATCCTCCTCTAACAACCATTCTATTTCCCTTCACAGCCCAGCTCCTTAGGCTCTTGAAAAGTAGTCTTATATTCATTGTCTCCCTTTCTTCCCTCCCATTTCCCCACTGCAGTCTGGTTTCTTCCACTACCACAATACTCTTCTCTGTATATTTCCAAGGTGCATTAGTGTCCTCCAGGTTGAAAAAACAGGGAAGGAGCATCTTCCTTCTCCTTTTCCAATGGGGAATTTTAATAGAGTTTTTCAGCTGTATAGTACAGAGGAAGGAAGGTAGTCATTGATATATAATAACACTGGTGTCAAATCATTTTCCAACTGTCCAACCTTTAGCAAATTACTTAATCACAATTTCCTCATCTGTACAAAGATTTCTATAACCTTATGGAGTCATAGGAGTAAATAAGATGATATGTATAAAGCCCTCTAGAAGTAGTTGTTGCTTAATAAATATTAGCCCTGTTGAATACTTCTTTTTGGAAATTTCTTCTTTTTGATTATTAAACATCTCTTTCTCCTGCTTTTCTTCCTACTGTTTATTTTCAGTTATTTTTCCTTAATTTGTCTCCTAACTACTGGTATACCCTAAAATAGTGGTCCTCAAACTTGAGTGTGCATTAGAATTCTCTGGAGGATTTGTTAAGGAACATATTGGTGCCCTCGTCACCAGTTTCTGATCCAATCAGAACCCAAGGAGTTCTCAGGTAGTGGAGGTGCTGCTGGTCTGAGTATTGACCTTTGAGAACCACTAACCTAAACTTTGGTCTCAGACCTCTTCTTCACTCTATGAACTATTCTTGAGACACTTCAGGTACTGCTGATAACTCCCACATACCTGTATCCAGAGAAGACTACACTCCAAGATTCTGGACTCAACTACACATTACACTTCTTCACCAAGCTGTCTCCCAGACTCATCATAATC
Source organism: Ailurus styani (assembly GCA_002007465.1). Taxonomy (NCBI): domain Eukaryota; kingdom Metazoa; phylum Chordata; class Mammalia; order Carnivora; family Ailuridae; genus Ailurus; species Ailurus styani. The sequence goes on from LNAC01001090.1 coordinate 184,464, forward strand.
TAGCATGCTCAAGATGATTCTAAAGTACATATGGAAATATAAATCTATAAGATTAGTCAGGAAAGGTCTGAAAAAGAAGAAGAATAAGGGAGAAAGGGACCAGTCCCTTTGAAACATATTGTAAAACTACAGTAGTTAAAAGAGTTTAGTTAAAACTGGCACATATTCATGTTCCAGATCAATGGGCCATAATTAGGTCTAGAAACTGATCCAGAGACATAGTTTAGTATACGATTTTTTTTTATTCTTTGCCCCAGGGGTACAGGTCTGTGAATCATCAGGCTTACACCTTTCACAGCATTCACCAAAGCACAAACCCTCCCCAATTTCCATAACCCATTCACCCTATCCCTGCCCTCCCACCCCCCAGTAACCCTCAGTTTGTTTTGTGAGATTAGGAGTCTCTTATGGTTTGTCTCCTTCCCCATCCCATCTTGTTTCATTATTTTTCCCTCCCTACCCCCCCCAAACCCCCACCCTGCCCCGCAAGTTCCTCATATCAGAGAGATCATATGATAATTGTCTTTCTCTGATTGACTTATTTCGCTCAGCATAATACCCTCTAGTTCCATCCACGTCATTGCAAATGGCAAGATTTCGTTTCTTTCGATAGCTGCATACTATTCCATTATATATATATATATATATCATTTATCCATTCATCCGTTGATGGACATCTAGATTCTTTCCATAGTTTGGGTATTGTGGACAT